>JAUTXW010002615.1:412500-473621 GCA_030620095.1 Kuschelorhynchus macadamiae
GACGGTTTGTGGACGTCTAGCTGAAATGAACTTAAAAGCTAGGAGGCCTGCAAAAGTTCCTAGATTTCTACCTCAACATCGTGCTGCTCGGAGCTACTTGGTACAAAATTATGGAGAATGGACTAATCGTGAATGATCAAATGTCCTGTTTACTGATGAATCAGGAAAACGAGTATGGAGAAGAACTGGCGAAAGATTCAATCAAGCTTTGATAACAGAATGCGATCATTTTAATTGTGGTTCCGTTATGGTGTGGGGTGGAACTTCCACGAATAGAACACCCCTTCATGTTTTGCCCATTAGACAGTCAATGACAGCCCAAATTTACATCAATGACATTTTAGAGCATTATGTGTTACCTCTTGCTGATTTAGTTGGTAACAATTTTATTCTGATGCAGAATGATGCCCGACCGCATACCGCAGCAATAGTGCAGATCTTCCTAGAAACTGCGGGTATCGCCACATTAAAGTGGCCTGCGAGAAGCCCCGATATGAATGCAATAGAACATTTGTGGAAAGAATTAGGAAGAAGGGTGCGTTCACGCGAATGGCCTCTTGAAAGACTAGCAGAGTTGGCAGATGCCTTATCAGAACAATGGGCCCGTATACCAATGGAAAGAATAAGAAACTTAAGTTCAAGTATGCCACGCAGATTAGAAGCTCTGATTAGTTGCTAGAGGAGGCAATACTCGGTACTAAGCGCATTCTCCAGTTACTGGTATTTTGCGTTAATAAAAAAGTTTTATAAAATTCATATCATTTTTATTTTATTACAAAAACACTTCTGAAAAATCAGGTAGGTGCCTTGGCAAAATGCAAGTGTACACTAAAAAAGCTGTAATTCAGACATTTTCAAGACAAATTAATGAACAGAATAACAAGTTGGTCTTAGAAGAAGGGTCTTTCATCTAGAGTGTAAGCATTTTCTATACAAATGCTCGAATAATACACAGGATGAGTCAAAAAACAGGAAAAAGAGCAATGTTTAAGTTTTTTCATTAACATTCATGTAGTTTGACAAGGTCTCATCAAAAAAGCTGTAATTCGGCCAATTCTAGAAATAAGTCAATGAATAAAAAAACAAAATGCTCACAAAAAAAGGGCTTCTATATAGGGTATAAAAAGTTTCTAACTCTTCTCAACTAATACGCAGGGCAAGTCAAAAAATATCAAAAAAGCATGGTTCCAGCTTTTTCATTATTATACAAAAATCTTTGAGAACATTTTCATTTGCTTCATTTCTGCTGGAAGACAAAGGTATTATCTACCTACGAAAATAAAATTCTTCAAAATCGGTCCACTGGTTTAAAAGATATAAGACATTGAACTTGAGCCAAAAATCAAGTGCGCGGTCTTTTTCTGGAACTGAGTGTATGTATATATATATATATATATATATATATATATATATATATATATATATATATATATATATATATATATATATATATATATATATATATATATATATATATATATATATATATATATATATACTAAACATAACGTGCAATATAAAGCAAATAACAACAGCAGTATAATACATAATGACAAAATTTTACATTCATTGGCAAAAAAAACAGAAAAACGGTTAAAATTAAAATAGTATTAATAAAAAAATTAATAAAAAAAGTGAACAATAAAAACGGACAATGAAGTTAAACAAACATCCTTCTAATCTGTTGAATGCTTCACTATTATTTTCAATTCTATTATAGTTTTTTCAAATCTGATACATTGGAGAAGATATAAGGATATTTGTTCGTGGAGCTGGGGTTTTTCCAATGTAGGCACTCTAAATGTAATATAATCGAACACAGGGATACTATTGATCTTATTTAATATTTTATTCAAACTTATATAATGAAAGTTGCATGATCGCCTAGCCGCCAACTCAGTAAGGTCGAACCTAGCAAGCAAATCGTCATGCGGACATCCAACAGCCGGCAATACCCCGTTTAATATAAAGCAAGCAGTTTTGAGGAATCTACGCTGAATTCTTTTCAGGCTGGAAATATGAGCCTGATATATCGGACAGCATACAATAGACGCCTAGTCAAGACGAGATCTTACTTACAAAAGTCGAGTAAAGGGAACGCAGTGTAGGGGCTGTCGTAACTCCCTTAAATTAACAGAATAACAAGTTTGTCTTAGAAGAAGGGTTTTTCATCCAGAGTGTAGGAATTTTCTATACAAATGCAATAATAATAGACAGGATATATATATATATATATATATATATATATATATATATATATATATATATATATATATATATATATATATATATATATATATATATATATATATATATATAAATATATATATATATATATATATATATATATATATATATATATATATATATATATATATATATATATATATATATATATATATATATATATATATACAGTGTGTATCAGCCAAATGGAATAAATTCGATAATAAATAAATGGGGGCGTGTTCGGAAAAACGCTTGGACCCGTCCGTCGATTGGTATTTTTAGTTGCTCATTTTCTCCAATAAAAACTTTTTATACAGGGTGTGTCCTGTAACAGTGGTCAATGCCAACTTTCTTATTTCAAATGCAACACCCCGGATATTATCTAATTTTTGGATTCTTTAGGAGATTCTAAACATATTTTATGTTCAATGTCCTATACCTATCTTCAACTATTTCGGCAATATTAAGTGATTTTAAATTTATTGCAAAAATTAAGATTAAAAAAATAAAATTATTTATTTCTTCATAATGTATAAACAAAAGTAAAAAGTTAATTTAGGAACTGTTGGCAAATTTCTAATCTTAAATAGAAATTTCTTCTAACGTTATTTAGCATCTCAGGCGTGACCGATCTAATCGCAAGCGTTATTCGTCTTCTTAAGTCAGCTAAGTCGAGGGGTTTAGTTTTGTATACAACATTTTTAATATGTCCCTATAAGAAAAAGTCTAATGGCGTCAGATCAGGGGATCGCGCTGGCCATTCTATCGATCCTCGTCTCCCTATCCACCGATTTGGAAATATTCCGTTGAGGTACTGCCGGACATTAATTTGGTAATGGGGCGGTGCTCCATCTTGCTGAAACCATATCATATTCGCTGGAACTTGTGGGTTTGCTGGATCCGGATACAAATTTGTTAAAGTTGGCATGACATTATTTTGGAGCAGTGCTAAATAATTATCGCCATTCAAATTGCCGTCAATGAAAAAGGGGCCTATGATATGATCCCTAACAATTTCTGCCCAAACATTAACCTTTTCAGGATATTGAGTATGTTCTTCGCTGATCCAGTGAGGATTTTCCCTAGACCAATAGCAGCAATTTTGACGATTTACATGACCGTGAAGTGTAAAGGTGCACTCATCCGAAAACAAAACATGTTCTAATTGAATAACATTGTTATCTAACATAGCCATCATTTGTTCACAAAAATAAGTTCTCCTATCATAATCGTCTTCCATGAGCTCCTGAGTTGATATCACTTTATAGGGATGCATTTTATTTTCTTTTAATGTTCGAATAATCGACGAATGGCTAATATCGAACATTGCGGCGGCTTGTCGACTAGAAATATGTGGGTTTTCCTCAAACTCAAGCATAATATCCAATTTAGTATCATCATTTATTGAATTGGCAGCTGCTTTTTTTATCTGCCTCACATATTTGTTTGTTATGTCCAAGCTCGCGAAACTGCTTTTCTATTTTACTAATTGTCCCTTGGGATATATGCGGCAAATTTGGAAATTTTTCATGAAATAAGCGAGCAACTTCCACTTGTGTTCGTGTGTTATCTCCATAACCAATCATTTGTAGAATTGTTATTTTATACATTTTTGTTAAATGAACCATTTTTCTGATATTGTATTTATTTTATGCATTTCTGTTAAATACACAAAAGAACAAAATTACATTCTTCCATATATGCTAAAAGATTCTTAATATGAAGACCTAAATGGTAAATAAGTATTGAGTGTGTTGTAGCGAATTTTTGTAATCAAATAAATAGTTCAGTAACCAGAGCCACTTTCATGAATAATAATAAATTCGAAATAAATAAAATAAAAATAAATTTGAAAACACTTAATATTGCCGAAATAGTTGAAGATAGGTATAGGACATTGAACATAAAATATGTTTTGAATCTCCTAAAGAATCCAAAAATTAAATAATATCCGGGGTGTTGCATTTGAAATAAGAAAGTTGGCATTGACCACTGTTACAGGACACACCCTGTATAAAAAGTATATATATATATATATATATATATATATATATATATATATATTTTATTAGAGAAAATCAGCAACTAAAAATACCTTTGAATATATATATATATATATATATATCGTTATTATATATAATATATATATATATATATATTATTATATATTTATATATATTTATTGATATACATATATATATATATATATATATATATATATATATATATATATATATATATATATATATATATATATATATATATATATATATATATATATATATATATAAACATAACTTTTATTATAGGAAGTAAAACGAAGTTTATAGCTTCAACATATTGTTTTTGAGATATACCGACGCCATATGGATTATTGTATTTTTGGAAAGATCTTTTTAAGAGCTTTCCAATGATGTATAACAAGGTAAGATTATATATATATATATATATATATATATATATATATATACTTGTTATCATTTTCTCGATACAAAGAATGCAATATAAAGCAAATAACAACAATAATAGTACAACACATAATGACAAAATTCATACGTTCTTATATGAATATATATATATATATATATATATATATATATATATATATATATATATATATATATATATATATATATATATATATATATATATATATATATATATATATATATATATATATATATATATATATATATATATATATATATATATATATATATATATATATATATATATATATATATATATATATATATATATATATATATATATATATATATATATATATATATATATATATATATATATATATATATATATATATATATATATATATATATATATATATATATATATATATATATATATATATATATATATATATATATATATATATATATATATATATATATATATATATATATATATATATATATATATATATATATATATATATATATATATATATATATATATATATATATATATATATATATATATACATATATTTATATATATATAACCCATATATATATATATATATATATATATATACAAAATTTTACATTCTTTGGCAAAAAGGAAAAAAATAAAGAAAAAACGGATTAAATTAAAATAATATTCATTAAAAAAAATGAACAATAAAAACGGACAATAAAGTTAAAGAAACATCCTTCTAATCTGTTGAATGCTTCAGTATATTACTATTTTCAATTCTATTATAGTTTTTTGAAATCTGGTACATTGGAGAAGATATAAGGATGTTTGTTCGTGGAGCTGTGGTTTTTCCAATGTAGGCAGTCTAAATGTAATATAATCGAACACAGTGATACAATTGATCTTATTTAATATTTTATACAAAAATATAATGAAAGCTGCATGATCGCCTAGCCGCCAACTCAGTAAGGTCGAACCTAGCAAGTAAATCGTCATGCGGACATCCAACAGCCGGCCATACCCCGTTTAATATAAAGCAAGCAGTTTTGAGGAATCTACGCTGAATTCTTTTCAGGATGGAAATATGAGCCTGATAGGTATATCGGACACCATACAATAGACGCGTAGTCAAGACGAGATCTTACAAAAGTCGAGTAAAGGGAACGCAGTGTAGGGGCTGTCGTAACTTCCTTAAATTACGCAAAATAAAGCCCATTCCTTTCGATTCGTTTATCACCGTGTCTTCAAAATGGTTAACAAATGTAAGTTTTGATTCAAAAATCACTCCAAGGTCTTTAATCACAGTAGGTCTTGCTAGCACAACACTATCTATGGAATAATTATGCTCAGTGGCCTGTGATTTTCTCGAAAAAGATATGACATTATACTTTAAGGGATTTAACGAAAGTTTATTTTCACCTACTAACCAAATTTAAACTGTTTTGCAGTCTATAAACATCATCAAGAGAGCGAATCTCACACAAAATTTTGAGGTCGTCCGCATAGAGTAAATATTCGACCACCAATCCAGTAACAATGTCATTAATGAACATATTAAATAAAAGCGGCCCAAGCACCCAGCCTTGCGGTACTCCCGATTACTGTACATTTCTCTCAGACCTGTGTCCACGGAACTGTATATATTGTATAACTGTATATAACAAGCCTGTCAAAGCTTTAGAAAAATCTGTGTAAATCACATCTCCCTGACTTTGTTTGTCAAGCCTCTCAGAGATATATTGGGTAGCACCCAGAAGGTTGGTAACTGTTAATTTACCAGGCATAAAATCTTGCTGTTTATCAGACATCATCCCTGAGAAACGCGCAGCCATATATTTATGACACGATTTCGGACAGCTTGCTGATATTGCACACAATAGCAACAAGTCTAAAGTTATTTTCATTGCTGCGTTCGCTTTTTTTAAAAACAGGACAAATACGTGATGCTTTCCGAGAATCTGGAAAGCATGATGTTGATAATACCGTGTTAATTTTTTTAGTCAGTGGTTTAAGAAATATGGAAAGATAATCTTTAGTTATGAACGCAGGCATGAGATCAGAAACCCAATAGTCGGCTTCAACTTACAACCAGCCATTCCAATGTCATGTTCCGTAATGCCCGAGAGAAAAAGTCCGCAAAACTGTCTGCAATTGTTTGCGGATCTTGTATTATTTCGTTATTATATGTTTTTGGAATTACTAATGAATTATTTTTACATGTAAATAAGGCCAGAATCTATTGGGATCCTCTGATATATTTAAATATATATTTAAACTCAGATCTAATTACAATGAACTGCCCACGAAATAGATGGTTTACAAAAAAATCTGCATATATTTGCACACATTTTTCTTGTAATTTGAAAAACTCCTGGGGCAACCACAAGGGCATACCATCAAGCTGTCTTGAATGTCAATTAAATACGGCGTGGTTATAGCCGCTGTCAAAATTAACGAGTATCTATTTAGGTAAATTTTATTTAATTCAGAGCCCCAAAAAAGGTTTTTTGGGGTATTTTTGTGAATGGCATGGTAAAATTTCGATATTTTTAGGAAGATAGCAAAAATTTGGGAGGCAATACTTTCCCCAATTTTGTAAAATATCTTTAAGAAAATTTGCTGTCATTCTCAAAATATGAGTAATTGATAGAAGTGGTAGTCGATTACTTTTTTTGGATAAGTAAGAGCAGCGAAATGCTTGCGTGTAATTGGATACAGGGTAGATACATTTTCAGTACATAGGCGGAGATTTTTTGACATTCTGGCAGGTTTTCAGAATACGGGCTAGATTTTTTAAAATTTTGTGTGCTCTTATGGTAGTATTTGTTTAACATAGGGAGGGTATGTATGTAGTGTATATAGAAATTTCTTTCTTGTATTGTATGGATAAGTCGTAAAGCCTGTAATATATTATATAGCGGTAGTATATACTACTATAAATATAGGACGTTTTCTTTCCTTAGAAATTCTGTGTTAAGAGCTGTAATTCTTTTTCCTAGTAAAACATATTGGTATAAGACATAGATTTAGGAGATTTGGGTAATAAATTGGAAAAATTTTGTTTTTGCAGCTATAAGTTTTTAAATTCTTTTTTCTCTACTAGAACTTTTGTAGGATTATAAGTAACGATTTGAAGTTTTTGGTAATAAATATGATATTATAATTAAAAAAATCTAATTTTCTAGAATCAGTCCTAGTGTAATTTTTTTAAGGGGTTTCACTATTTGATGAGATTTTTTTAACACTTTGACAGGTTTTCAGTATTTAAGTAAAGCAAATATTATGTAATACAGGGGCAGCAGTTATATATATGATATTCCTTTTTAGAAACTTTGTTTTAAGGGCTCTAATTTTTTTCATAATCAATAAGTAGTTTTTCAGATTGACTATATAAAATATTTTATTAGGCCGCCATCTTGGATTTATATCAAAATATTACTAGTTCACTTCTATATAATTGATTTTCGTGCAAAATTTGAGGTAATTTGGATAATTAGTTTTCTAGTCAATTTTTCAACCATTCATCAGGTCGGCATTTCGTTTCGCCTTATTGGATATTTACCAAAATGTTACCAGATCGTTCACCTAAGACATTCAATTTTTAACCAAAATTTGAAAGCAAACGGGAAGTAGTATTTAAGCTGATTTTTTAAATATTTTATTAAGCCGCTATTTTGTTTTGCCATCTTAGATTCGTACCATTTGATTTCTATGTAATATTTGATTTTTGTGCAAAATTTTAGGTAAATTGGATAAGTATTTTTTAGTAATAATTTTCTTAACATTTCACCATGCCGTCATTTTGTTCCGCCATATTGGAATTTTACCTAAATGGTACCATTTTATCCCCTTATGACCCTTCATTTTTAACTAAAATTTGAAGTCAATCGGAAATGCAGATTCTGAGTTATGCCGCGTAGAGACAGACCGTCGGAATTGAGAAACATGTTTTTTAGCAACTGGGGACTCTAAAAAGATCTGTAAAAACCTGGGAGAGTGATTTTTTCACGATTACAATACTTTACTTTTACGAGGGAAGTAAAAGAACTGAAGAACAGAAAAACGGTCACAAATACATAAAAAGCCAGTGGAAAATCAGAAAATCATGAGATTAATTTTTCGGACACACGAATTTTAAATAAGGATACTAACTCTCAAAAATTAGTCATTATGAGTTGGTTCATATAAAAAAAAAGAAAAAATACCGTAAATGATAAACAAGATTTTAATAATTTGAGGCAGATTTACCACGGATTATTTTACATATAATAAAATATCATAAACTACACCATCATAAATATAAATCCTATAATTCAACTTAAATTTTCACCAATATAAATAAAAATATCAGCATTGTTAACAGTGGCGGCTCTTCCATAGGGCATTTAGTTAATGACCCCCCAAAAATATTTCAGAAAATAAATTATTCGTTTGACCATCCCTCCTAATAGTTGGAGTAAAACGCGAACCTTGGGAAAAGTTAAATAGGCTACACTATTAGCCGCGCGTGGCGGTTCGATCGGTCCGGCATCACGTCGGTATACGGAAGTTCAATTGTTCAGAGGTCGCGCGGTCGATATTCTAACTGGATATTGTTCCGGACGTTTTTAATCCATAAAAATTGATTTATATACTTTTTTTTGTAATATATATTTTTTTTATTTTGAGTTGTAAATATACAGGAAATAAAATGTCGATAGTAACTAGAGCAAAAAAATAAACAACTAAAAAGTGCTTACGAACTTAATTTTGTAAAAAATAACCAATTTCAAGGTGGTCTATGTTTGAGTTGTGAATGTAGATGAAATAAAATGTCGGTAGCACAAAAAATTAAACAATTAAAAAGTGCTAACTATGAGGTAAGTGGTCGCAACTTGCCAGAACTTAGTATACGACAAACTAGTAAAGATAAAAATAAAAAAGTTCATCGAAACTTTCGCAAAAGTATGTACGATTTAGCCAACTGGATATGTGGTTGTGAAGTCTCTAATTTTACTGTTATGTTTGTTTATTGTTTTCTAAGGACTGGTCGGACTCATTATGGTGCAAAACCGGTGTTAAAAACTTAAAACACTTAAAAAAAATTAAAAAAACATGCGTTTTTTGCAGATTACATGAAATGTTCGGTGAACTATGTATATATAATATAACAAAATAATAGATTGTGTAAAATTTAGTGGGACATTCGAGCTGGCATTACGTGGCCATGATGAAACGGCTTTGTCTAAAAAGCCAGGGTTTTTCGCGGGCTTATAAATTTTCTTGAGGAGTTGGACCAAGATCGACTATCCGCTTTAGCAATATTGAGTATCGAGAAATCGTTTATAAAAGGAATGTGCGTGCAATTTTAACGAACGTGTCATTCAGCATTTTTCCAATTCTAAAGAATGAAGAGTAGACCTGAACTTCAAGAGAATTTAAAGCTCAGTTTGAAGATAAGATATTTATTTTTATTTTAAGTATGCCTTTTTCTTTAAATTTGTTATTGACCTCCCAATATTCACAACGAACCGCCACTGGTTGTTAATCTTAATAATCCTATTCAGACAAAAATAAAAAAAAAACATAAATCGGTAGTATTTATTTATTTCGACAAGTCATACTTGAAACATTATTGCTCCTAGAATGCAACTAATACGATAGTTATTTTGTTACCAAGCTACATTATATCACATTTACTCTCTCAAAGGTCATCAATCAGAAATTCTGGTATAGGAGATCGTAATCTTACTGCCTCTAGTTTAAGGGAAGCCGATTAGCGACATCAACATTGGGCTCATTGCTGATTAGAGCGGGCAAAATAAAAGAAGCCTAATAAGACCTATGCGCTGTAGTTCTTAATCAATGAAACTACTCAAGAGAGCTGGGAATAGTTACTTGTAGAAGCAATTAACAGTAAAATGTTTACTCCTATATAACGTAATTTATCGTAATAATCGATTAAAGTTAGATAAAAAATGAGTAGTAATAATTAAAACAAAGTAACTTTTATCAAGCAGTTTACCGAACATCTGCATAAAATTTTATAGAATAAAATATATAGAATTTTATAAGGATTTAATGAGCTTGCTTTAAAACATTTCATCGATAAAAAATACACGCACCATTCAATGTAATAGGGGGTTATAGAATCCCGCATTCGACGAAAGAACTTTGGCTTCTTTTAGAATTATGACATGAGGAATGTTGGTGTCCAGATAAAGCAGATTGTAAAATTTGTTTTTTTCTGACACATCGTTCATGTTCGTTAAGCAGTGCATATGGATCGTCCAGTTTCTAAAATATGGATATAACCACAGAAACAAACATTTACATATACACCTTGAATCCTTGCATTTCCAAAGGAATATCGTTTGTTGGCGATCGTAAATATTTTTTAGTTTTCTTGTGTGTGTTGAAGATTGTACGTATATTGGATCGGCGAAGTAACATTGCAATCTTGTCTATGGTTCCGTGTATATATCAACTCAATTAGGAAGAAATCTATATCGATATTTAAATGCTGACAAAATAAAGATTTGGAGGGCTATTCAATAAAACACTGTATAATGTGTAGACAGATCTCTTTTGTCCTTTTTGTTTTTTTTAAAGAGTTGTTTTATAAAATTTTTGAAATGTGAAATTTAGTTTACATTTTACAATTTAATTGACTTTAAGATATAAAAATAAATACATCAAGAAAAAGCAAATATATATAATTAAATAGCGCAAGGGAAGTTAAAATTCATAAATTTTCTTTTACCACACTGCCGCAAGGAAAAAGTTATACAAATATAAAGTATTTAAATAAATGTTTTACCAAAAATAGGTTACTTACTTCCTTTCTGCTACCTTATGTAAAATTTATAAATATAAGATTAAGAATTAATTCCTCGTAGTCTTACAGGAAAGAACTCTAAAACCATTGTAGAACTCTTGGTTTATGTACCCCAAAAATTACACCATAAAGTTGAAACTTTATCCTAAAACTATATGTTTAAATCCTACAAACGATTGCTTGTCTCAAAATAAAATCGACACGGAGTGTGAAAAAAACAAGTTATTTACAAAAAAATTATTCAGAGATATCGCCTTACCTCTAGTCATCTAGAGGGCTCCTTCGATGTCACCGGTAACAACAAAGGGAATTTTCAGGCATCTAGATATTCTTCTCGAGGAATGGATAGTCAAAAAAGTTCAAAAAGCTATTTTGTTTATAAATGATAATTGCGAATTAGCTCACAGCAGGAAACTAATTTGAAAATCAACTTACCACGTGGTTGATCAAATGGAACCAAACAAAAACGAGACCAAAATTTATTTAGGGCCTGACGATGTCTATAAATAGGCATAGGCTTTCAACAGCACTACACTTTAAAAGAAATAACTTAGACATACTTTCAGTACTTTTCCCACCACCATTCTTCCTCACTTCAGACTTATGCCAACCTAGTGCCATACAATAAAGTTATAATTACAGTGGAGTCCACTGCTGGCGCCATTAGTATAAGGGAGTAAGAACCTGATAATATTCGGTGTTCCCCGAATACAGCTGGCGAATTGCCCCTGAGCAGAACCAAAATCGTAACTGAAATGAAAAAAAAATCAGACATTGTCAAAACTGGCCGGATGCCGAAAAGTAAGAAACCAATGAAGCCATAGTGAAGAGAAAGGCGGGCAAATTCCAAATATTTTTAAACAAAAACAAAATTCTTTTGTCTTAATTTAGAGAAGTTAAAAATACTTTACAAAATATAATTTAATGAATTATGAATAAAACAAATAGAGGTATGTCTTGATATTTTAAAGGTTATATTTAACTGCAATATTATAATGTTTAATTTCGTTTCAGATTACTAATGGGCTTAAAATAATGAAAACCTATTATCAAAATGTCCGTTTAACATTCCATACAAAGCAAAAATAAAGAAAAGCAGCTTGGATAAATGAAAACAAAAAGCTATGTAAACTGAAACTTTCTCATAGTTCAAGTGTTCTCAAAGTGTAAAATTGATAATTTACAAGAAAGAAGAGAGTCAATATGTTTATCATAATTCAGGTGAGTAAAATAGACTGAAAGAAGAAACCAAAAACAAAACAGAATATTTTATTGTAAATGAAAAAATTGTTATTTTCATTAATAAAGAAGGCCAGTATCTCATTAACTAAAACTGATTATATATTCAAAATATGTCACTTTCAATAGTATCCCTCTATTAATATAGATTCTATTAACTTCTTTTAATGAAGTGAATGATATGTAAATTTGGAAAAATCCAACTCGCAGAGTTATTCGACAGGATGACGACGGAACACTCTGTGAAAATCAGTAACTATATAACTAGCCAAATTTTGTAATTGCCACAGTGTTACTATAAACTAATTATTAATTATTATACTTAAATTTAAAAATGTTATACAACAAGTCTAGCCAGGAACATTTACAGTCGCGCTCTGGTCAAGGAGATGATTAAGGCCACTCGTCGTTATTTGGATACAAACGCCCGTAAAGTTCTACAGGTACACCTAACATTAGCTTCGATGCTGAAATCAATGCATTTACAAAATTGAACAAAATCACCTTCTAGCAAGCAGAAAGGGTTTACCAGCAACTGACAATAAAACAACAGAAGAAGTTCAAAATTCTGCACAACAAACACCAGCCAGTACAGCCACTACAGAATACGGTAATCAATATATCATCTATTTCATTAACAAAAGCAGAGCAATCGGTTCTCTCTAAAGAACCTAATTTCGCAATTGCTCCAAGAACCATTCCAGTAGTGGACATAATAGCAAGTGTAGAGGACAGCATCCGAAAACTACCACAAGAAGTTCGATATGAAATAATAATATGAAACAGTAAAAATTCTTCCCAGCTCTAAACCACCAAACTCCTACTTATCAACCGTAAAGGAAAGCCATAAAGATGTTATAATTGATCGTGATCGATGGACAAGAACAACTACGTAGAGAAAATAGAGACATTACTTTAGATTAAGAAAATTAAAAGGAAAATTTTCAGCCTTAATAATGTCTTCGATTTTCTAAATCTAGAGAAGAAATTGAAGCCAAGCGGTTCGAAGATTCTTCGATTTTACGGACCAAAAATACATAAAGCTAATGTACCGTTACACCTCATCGTTCGTGTAATCGGTTCGCCATCTTACGAAATATATAAATATTTAAACAATACCTTAAACCCGTTCAATGGACGATCTAATTCTTATAACAAAAACTCTAAACACTTCATAAAAAAGCTTAAAGATTTTACTTTAGTTTACTTTAGATCCCGATGATATTTTAGCCACTTTTAATCCTGAATCTATGTTTACAAATGTGCCTATTGTAGATTCAATTTCTATAATTTCTGACATATTTTGTCATCAAAATCTTAATCCAGTCTTAACTGTATTGATAGGAGAGTGCTTAACGCTCACATATTTCATTTTTCAAGCAGACCTCGGATGCCGCCATGGGATCTCCGCTATCTCCTGTGGTAGCGAACATCATTATGGAGGCTTTCGAGGAAATTGCTTTAAGCTCTGTTCCTTTACAAACTAAGTGTTGGTTTAGATACGTAGATGATACTTTTGGTAATATGGCCCCATGGAGAAGAAAATTTAACTTTATTTTTAGATCATCTAAACCAACAACATTCTAACATAAAATTTACTATGGAAATTAAGTCAGGTGGTCCTTACTTGATGTGTTAGTACAAAAGAAAGAGAACGACGCCCTAAATTTTAGTTCGCACTATCATGCATTTCAAAAATAATCCATCATCAATTCATTAGTCTTCAGAGCTTTGTCAATATGCGATACAAATTCAATTCCCGAAGAAACAGAAAAACTGACTGAAGCTTTAAAATCAAACGGATATTGCACTGAAGATATTAGACGTTCGATTAGGTATTATAATAATCCCAGACCTAAACCAGTATTGGATATCCACCATTAAGTAGTGCAATTTTACCTTTTATTTAGGGCACCACAGATCAAATTGCAAGAATTCTGCTGAGATCCAATATTAGTACAATCTTTAGTACACACAAAAAGATTGGGCAATGCTTAAGGACACCAAAAGATTTTGCAATCAGAAGGAGTTTATAAAATTGTTTGTTCCTGCGGTAAAGTGCATATAAGTGAAACTGGACGGACTGTGTCTACTAGACTTAAGGAACATGAAAGATGTAAAAGTAAGAAATAAATTGTTCAAACCGTTGTTGCTGAACACCAGCACACAACAGGACATATGATTAATGTAAAAGATGCCAAGGTTCTTGCATCAGTCTCGTGTTATTACAAACGAAAAATTAGAGAATCTGTTGAAATTTTCAGGGTGTTTGATAATAATATACGCGGGCTGCATGGCATAGGCCAGGTATAAATACCTGAACTCTGCTTATCGGAGCTCATTCAGTGTTTTGATCTTGATGCCTCGTGCAATCGTAGGCGAAACGTCGGAAAATAATTCCAATTTGACACGGTCTAAACCCAAGAACCATGATTTCTTGAGTCAGTTACTCTGTTACTACTTCACGTTTCAGGGTCCCTAGATGACCAAAAACATGTTTTCTCAATTCCGTCGCTCTGTCTGTCTGCTCGTAGCGTAGCTAAAAAACTACTAATCCGATTGACTTCAAATTTTGGTCAAAAATTAAGGGTCGTATGGGGATGACCTAGTAACATTAAAAATCCAATATGCCAAGACATAATGTAGGATTAGTGATATGTTAAAAAAATTATTATTAACAAACTACTTACCCAATTTATCTCCAATTTTGCAAAAATGTCACAAATATTATGTTGGAATCAACTTGTAACACTTTGGTACGAATCCAAGATGGCGGAACAAAATGGCGGCTTAATAAAATATTTAAAAATTCAGCCTAAAAAAACTGCTTAATGAATTGAATTCAAATTGTGTGCCATAACTAATTGTGGTATACGGATCAACTAGTAAAATTGTGGTACTAACTTAAGTTGGCCGAACAAAATAGCGGCCAAATAAAATGTTTGTAATCGTGAAAAAATCACCCTCCTAGCTTTTACACATCTTTACGTTTTGGTGTCCCTAGATACGAAAAAATATGTTTTACCAATTCCGTCGTTCGGTCTGTCGGTCGTCTGTTTGTCTGTCTGTCAGATCTCGGCATAGCTTAAAGACTACTACCAATTGATTTAAAATTTTTATCAAAAATTAAGGCTCATATGGGGATGCCTCGGTAATATTTTGTATGTTGTTGTATTATGTTGGAATCAACTGGTAAAATTGATTGGTTGGAATCAAATAGTAAAATTTTGGTACGAATCCAAGATAGCTAATTGTGGTATAGGGTTCAAATAGTAAAATTTTGGTACTAACTCAAAATGGACGAACAAAATGACGGCCAAATAAAATTATTTTTTTCAAGATTACTTGAGTCGGTTCCGTCGGCCCGTCTGTAGGTCTGTCAGATCGCGGAATAGCCTAAAAACTAACCCGATTGACTTCATATTTTGGTCAAAAATTGGCCAAAATATGGGGATGACCTGGTAATATTTTCGTAAAAATCCAATATGGCGGAATAATCTTAAGAAAAAATTGACAGAGTGGTGTATTATTTGGTGTTAAGATCCAGTAAAAAAAAACAAGTATTTTTTAAATAGTCGACGTTTCGCAACTTAATTGTTTCATCCTCAGGAAGACCTCTATACTCTTCATGAAACCTATATTATCAGTAGTTACCCCTTCCTTCTGGCCGCATATATTTCCCAGATATTAAGTTTCTAAATGGTTATTGTTAACAATCCTCTTGTTGTTATGTTAGAGTGGTGTATTATTTGGGTTAGGATCCAGTAAAAAAAAACAAAAGTATTTTTAAATAGTCGAGGTTACGCAACTTTATTGTTGCATCCTCAGGACACATAGATTAAATATCTTGCATGAAATACATATTATCAGTCTTAACCTTGTTGCTATGTTAGAGAGGTTTATTATTTGGGATTAGGGTCCAGTACAAAAAACAAAAATATTTTTATAAACTATCGACGTTTCGCAACTTCATTGTTGCGTCCTCAGAGATGTTAGCGTGTTGTATTATTTGGGATTAGCGTCCAAGACTTCTTTTAAATTGTCGACGTATCGAAACTTTATTGTTGCATCCTCAAGACACATATATGGTTTCTATATCCTGAAGGAAACCCATATAATCAGTCTTTACCTACTTCGTTGGTCCGCAGATATTTCCCAGATATTAAGTTTCTAAATTCTTTTCGTTTACGATCCTCTTGTTTGTATGTTAGAGTGGTGTATTATTTGGGGTTAGAATCCAGTAAGTGTTTTTTTAAGTTGTTGACGTTTCGCAACTTTATTGTTGCATCCTCAGGACACATAAATTTTATATTCAGCATGAAACCCATATTATCAGTCTTTACCTACTCCGTTGGTTCGCAGATATTACCCAGATATTAAGTTTCTAAATGCTTTTCGTTGACGTTTACAAAATAGTGGCCTAATAAAATATTTAAAAATTCAGTAACTATATAACTCTTACTTACTTAACTTACAGAAAATATTAAGTGTGATATAGAGATAAATTGGAAAATTCGTGGTAAGAATTTATGATACCGAAACAAAATGGCGGCCAAATAAAATGTTTAAAAATCGATTTAAAAAATCTTGTTCAACTGAGTTAAATTTTGCAGAAAAATTAAATATGAAAATGAGATAAACTGGTACGAATTCGACATTACTTAACAAAATGGCAGTATGTTTCAATGTAAAACTTACTTATTGAATTTATTTTAAATTATGCCCTTAAGTCAAGTGTGGCATAGATAGAAACTGGTAAAATGTTAAAATGGCGCCCAATAAAAATGTTTGAAAAGACTGAGTTTCATAACTGAACTAAATTGGGTCACATTCCGCTATTCCTAAGAAATTGAAAAAATATAACGAGGGCTCTGTAAACAAAGAATTAATGACTGATTACTTCTGCGCCGAATGATGATGTTAATCTACATTTAGGTATCTTTGGTATGCGTTGGTTTTCTATATACAGTGAAGTAAAGATCCATGAAGATGCCTCGTGCAATCGACTGCAAAACGTTGGAAAGTGATTCCATTTTGACATGATCTAATGTCAAGATTTCTTAACCGACCAAAGCCGTGGAAGCTCCCTTTCAATATTTATCGCTATGTTTTTTTTCTAAACTCACAATAAAATAATTTTATTGTCAATTAAACATAGTAAATTGCTCCTCAAGCTAAAACAGTCCTTTTTTAAATTCTACTAACAATCTCTTCTATAATGCAACTATTTAACATAAAAATGCTGTTGTTGTTCTTTACAAATTTTTAATAAATTCATATGTAGGCAGAACAGGTTCCAGATATGGGACTTAATTATTAATTTTAAAAATGCTTTTATTTATTATACCTATTTATGCGATTAGAGAATAATAATTAATAAACGTTTTTCATAATACTGAGTTTCATAACAGCATATAAAATATACTTGAAAATATATTTATAAGGTACTGATTTCCTCTCCTGACTAGGAAATAGCAAATTAACTGTTGTTTGCTTGGTTTGGTTACGTAGATGTTTATATAAATTAAGGAAATACTATTAGCATTAACTTACTTATCTTATAGGCAGGCATATGAATATCCTGTGAAAACTACAATGAAATATGCATTGTGTGTAAACGGGTTGTTAGGCGTTTATAGAAGGTATTCAAAGAGCTCAAAACGTTTTTACTTCTCTCGTAAAAGGGAAGTTTTGTAATCGTGAAAAAATCACCCTCCGAGATTTTTTCAGGTCTTTACATTTCAAGATGCCCAAAAACATGTTTTCTCAATTCCATCGGTCAGCCTGTCTGTCTATCTGTCTGTTCGCGGTATAGCTAAAAAACTACTTACCCAAGTGACTTCAAATTTTGACTAAAAATTAAGAGTCATATGGGAATGACCTGCTAACCTTTCGGTAAAAATCCTTCTTTGCAAAACAAAATGGCCTAGTGAAATGTTAAAAAAAAATTATTAAACAACTACTTATCCATTATCCAGTCTGTCGGTCTGGCTGTCTGTCAGTTAGTTCGCGGCATAGCTACTACTTACCAAATTAGCTTCAAATTTTAGTCAAAAATTAAGAATCATATCATAGGAATGACCTGTTAATATTTTGGTAGAAATTCGATATGCCGGAATAATATGACAGCCTAGTAAAACGTTAAAAAATATTACTAAAAAAAAAATTATTTTCCATTTACACCGCCGCGCGCCGAAGTAATCGTCCTATTTTGTCTGTAGTGCCATGTATGTAGGGAAGAACAACACTACCTAAAGGTGGTTCTTTATCATTCTGCTTTGGCGGAGTTGGTTTGCTACGTCTTTTAATTGCGCGATATTACGCGTTCAATTAAAAGACATAGCAAACCAACTCCACCAAAGGTGAATGATAAAGAGCCACCATTAGGTAGTGTGGTTCTTCCCTACATACATGGCACTACAGACAACATAGGACGATTACTTCGGCGGTCCAACATACGTACAATCTTCTATACACATAAGAAGATTGGACAATGCTTGCGATCCCCGAAAGATCTTGTACATTTCCAAACAGAAGGAGTATATAAAATTCCTTGCTCCTGTGGAGAAGTGTATGTGGGAGAAACAGGACGCTCAATATCAACTAGACTTAAGGACCATGAGCGATGTATTAAAAAGAAACAAATTATTCAATCTGCTGTAGCTGAACACCAGCATAACACTGGCCATTTCATAAATGTAAAGGAAACTAAGGTTCTAGCATCGGTTCCAGGTTTTTATAAACGAAAAGTTAGAGAATCTATTGAAATATTTAAAAATACAAAAAAATTCAACAGAGATACTTGTTACGGTCTACATCACAAGTAGAAAGCGATCTTAACACAGGGTCACGGTTCGGCGAGCACAAGTCGGGTATAAAAGCCCGCCTGAATCTCTTCGAGATCATTCAGTGTTCAGATCTCGTGGAGTAAAAATCCCTGAAGATGCCTCGTGCAATCGAAGACGAAACGTCGGATAGTTATTCCAATTTGACACGGTCTAATCCCTAGAACCATGATTTCTTAAAAAGATCTTATTCATTTGACTTTAAGTTTTGCAGAAAAATTAAATGTGATAATGGATAAACTGGTACGTATTCAATACGACGTAACAAAATGGCTGTGTATGTCAACGTAAAAACTACCTATTAAATTTATTTTAAATTATGCCTAAAAGTCAAGTGCGGCATAGCTAGAAACTGGTAAAATGCTAGTAGGAATCCAATACGATAGAACGAAATGGCGCCCTATAAAAATGGTTGAAAAAACAGTATATATGTGTTACTAAATGACTTAGTGAAGGCGTTGAGGGTATTTTCGTTTGAAAGATATGAGTGACGGATTCTGCCTTTAGGTTCTTTTACTTGATGGCTTAAATTTCGCGAAAACCTATGTTGCTCACCACGATAGTGGTCCGATTACCTCCACCACCTGAGCCGCCTGGTTATGCCAAGTAATAGACCTCGAAAAATCGTTTTTTTGACTTTATAGCAAAAACTACAAAGGAAATCGTTTTGGCTTGAGAAACAAAACTTGTAGAAAACTGAAACTCCTACAAAATGAGCTTTACTCGAACTTTCTAGCTGTTTTTCTCGCCGAAAAAGGAGCAGCTTTAAACATGCAAAATATTTCTGCAAAAACCTGAACGTCAAATATATAGTTTTGCTGCAATTCTAGTCCCCCCCCGTTATACTACTGCGTGCCGCCAGTAGAACGAATTCTCTCAACTTTCGGATGCGTTTTAAACAGTTTTAACAGCAAATAAGTTTGTACGCACGATTTTTAGCTAAAATTTTTAAGTTTGTAAAACCGTTGTTAAAAATTCGATTGGACCTTTGAACGAGCAAGAGCAAGCACCTGGATAAAAGGCCAAAAAAAAAAATAAATCGGGAATTGCAGCAAAAAACTATACTTCCGACAGAGTCCAGATTTTTGCCGAAATATTTTTTGTTCATAGCTAAAAAAAATGAACGTGTTTTTTTGCATTTTCCGGATTTTCAGAGTTCGAGTAAAGCTCATTTTGTAGGCTTTTCAATTTTTTACAACTTCTCTATTATAGCCAAAATGATTGTCTCTGTTGTTTTTGCTATAAAAGCAAACAAAACAATTTTTAGCAATTTTTTTGCAGTTTTTGGGCCGCCATTTTGTTAAAAACGAAAACTAACTGTTACAATTTTTGTTTTCATCTATGAATTATGATTTGAAACCCTGTACAGTTCGTTACAATTTATTTTACAGTTAATTTATCAAAAATATTTCGTACCTCTGATGCTTTACATTTGCATATCGAAAGAGCTGCGCCTCAAGTGTACATATGGGAAAATGCAAAAAAATGTTTTATGCACCACTTAATTTTCAAAATCAAGTTAAAGACTCCCACCTATATCCAATACAAATGACAACAAACTGTGTACCTCTTGATTTAATCAGTCCCTGTAAATGTAAGTCATGTAGAACAAATAACTGTCGTTGCAAAAAAAAAGTACAAATATCACGTATAGCTTTATGTAAATGTGAAAATTTGTAAGAATTTTGAATCAGAATAAAAACAAACAAGTAGATCCATTAATTTCATTATTACTTCCTCTAATCATTATTAATCCACTTAGACCTTAGTTGGTCCAAGGAGTTCTGTGATCTGGGAGTTACATTCGACCAAAAATTCTTATTTACCTTCCATTACAGCTCTATTGTGTCTAATTCTTCCAAAATGTTGGGGTTTATAGTTTGTTCTACTAAAAAGTTTAGAAAGGTGGAAGCCATAAAAGTATTATACTATAGTTACGTTCGTTCTAAGCTTGAATACGCGGCAGTTGTATAGTCGTATGTATGTATGTACAGGGTGGTCCACTTAAGATGCTCCTATACTTTATCTCAATAAATAAGATACTGAGAGAAAAAAATTAAATACAAAAGTATTTGACCCTAAGTATATTTTTTATTTATATTATTTTTATGTATACAGGGTGTTCCATTGTGCCAGGACAGTAACCAACTTTTTTCTTTTAATGACATGGTATGAATATTTTTAGAAATTCTAATTCTACGCTTGATTTTGAGTATTTTTTATCATCATAGCATACGAAATTTTAAGTAGTTTTTGAGAAAAATTAACTTTTCTAATTGTTTTCGGAAAAACAGGTTTTTGGAAAAATGTGATTTTTTCACACTTGAAGACTAAAATTGTGAATTTTGGTTAAGGATATATGGGAGCGGTTAATATTTAATACTCTGACCTATCAAGAGCCAAAATCCATTATAGAGGATGGTCACAAATGACTACCAAAAAAAATGTTTTTGTAACTAAAAAAATTTTTTTAAACGGAACACCCTGTATTTAGCACTTTTATTGTGTTTAGAATTTAATTCTGCATCATTCCATATATATATATATATATATATATATATATATATATATATATATATATATATATATATATATTCCAAAAATTAGTAGTTTAGAAATTATGACCAACTTTCTATAATAATTCAAGTAATTTTGTTAAAAATCTAACTAAACCTAAATAATATCCTATTCTAAGTTATTTTTTAACACCAAATTTAAATTTAACATTAAATCAACAAGTAATGCAAGAAAAAAAGTAACTAATTACTTATTACAAAACATTTTCGACATAACCCCCTTCTTTGGCAATACAAGTAGTATAATATTACGGTTACGGTTTTAATTTTCGCAATAATAGCATTTCTAAACGCGTCTTAATTTTACAAGATATCCATGGAAAAACAAAACTAGTAAAACTGTTGCCTGGACACCAATAAATACACAGTTTTTATTTGACATTTAGTTGCCTCTAACTCTTTTTAAAGGAAAAATGGCTTGTGTCCAAGAGCGTTTAAATCTTCATGAATGTTACATAAGAAATAACAAGAGTCCATCATTAGCCCTGTGGGAGTATCGGTTGTTGTATCCTGCAAGACGGGTACCCACGAAACATATTTTTTCACGAATTGTTCGTGATCTTGAACGTGTAGTGGTAATCAATAATCAATCAATCAATCAATAATTCTCCTGTATTTTTAAGAAAACAACGAAAATTCGCAAAGAGATGCATCCCGAGATCTACCGGGAATTAGTAAGACTATAGTGTTCAAAGGACTTTAACTGATAATAACTACCATCCGTTCAAATTTTTACCAGTTCAGGAATTATCCCAACAGGACTTTCAAATAAGATTTTTTTATTGTTCTCTCATGATGGACTACCATTTTGAAACTGACATGAAAAAACAGGGTCGGAGAAGTGTTTATGTGTGGTGTAGCATTATCCGTGATCGAATAATAGGTCCAGTATTTTATGACTTTGTTCTGAATGGTGAGAGGTATTTAAATTTGTTGGAGAACGAAATATTTCCGTCAATTGACAATCTGCCGAACGATATTAAAGAAGGGCTTGTTTATCAACAAGATAGTGCTCCATATCACACTGTAGTGCCTGTTAGAAATAGTCGGAATTAACGGTTTCCATTTTGGATTGGTCGGTACGGGACCATAGATTGGCCAGCGAGGAGCCCCGACTTAACACCCCTGGATTTTTTTTATAGGGCAATCTAAAAAATGAGGTGTATAAAAATAGGTGTAATACTGTTCAAGATTTAAAAAGGAGAATTAGGCAAGAGGTAGAAAGACTTAATGCAACAGACGCGGTTAGAAATGCTATTACGAGAAATGAAACCATGTATACTACTTGTATTGTCAAAGACGGGGGTTATGTCGAAAATGTTTTGTAATAAGTAATTAGTTACTTTCTTTCTTGCATTACTTGTTGATTTAATGTTAAATTTAATTATAGTGTTAAAAAAACTTAGAATAGGATATTATTTAGGTTTAGTTAGATTTTTAACAAAAATACGTGAATTATTATAGAAAATTGATCACAACTTCTAAACAACTAATTTTTGGAATTTAAACTACATATATGGAATGATGCAGAATTAAATCCTAAACACAATAAAAGTGCTAAATACAGGGTGTTCTATTTAAAACAATTAAGTTTTTTTAGTTAAAAGAACATTTTTTTTGATGATCATTTGTGGCCACCCTGTATAATGGATTTTCGCTCTTGATAGGTCAGAGTAATAAATATTAACCACTCCCATGGATCCATAACCAAAATTCACAATTTTAGTCTTCAGGTGTGAAAAAATCACATTTTTCCAAAAACCTGTTTTCCGAAAAAAACTGGATAAGTTAATTTTTCTCAAAAACTACTCAAAATTTCGTATGCTATGATGACAAAAAATACTCAAAATCAAGCGTAGAATTAGAATTTCTAAAAATATTCATACCATTTCATTAAAAAGTTGGTTACTGTCCTGGCACAATGGAACACCCTGTATACATAAAAATATTATAAATAAAAAATATACTTAGGGTCAAATACTTTTTGTATTTAACTTTTTTTTCTCAGTGTCTTATTTATTGAGACAAAGTATAGGAGCATCTTAAGTGGACCACCCTGTACATGTGGCTGATAATGAAGGCATACAAAGAAAAATTGTAAAATATCTTAGCTTAAAAAGGACAGTATTTATCCTCCTCAGGGATTTTCACAGGAAAAGCTTTTAAATAAATTTTCATTAATGAACTTAAAAACATGAAGAGATAACCTGCAAATGATATTTTTGTATAAACTCTTAAATAGTAAGATAAACTGCCCTTGCTTATTTTCTAAAATTAATTTCAATGTGCCTAGATTAAATTTACACACAAGCAAATTTTTTTACTTGCCGACTCCTCGAACAAACACCCTAAAATTTTCGCCCATATATACGATGTGTGACAAGTTTAACCTAAAAACTAATTTAGATCTATTTTCTCATAGCTTAGAAACAATCAAGAGAAATTTACGACGCTAAACCGTTTTACTAATTTAGAATCTTAATACCGATAAAAGTTACGATGTAATTACCCTTGTATGGTTAATAGTTTAGTTTTACTTATAGGTAAAATATAACTTTTATTAAGATTAATTATATAGTATTTCACTGTCTTGTTATTGGGGATTTTTCTTGTAAGACAATTAATGTAAATAAATAAATAAATTCCTAATAAAATGTAAGATTCGTAATGAGGGAGGTTCCAGGTAAAGGAAATTTACCAATTTATCTTTATGTAAATGAAATTATGGGTGGTGATAATTTCTTTAATTAAATTTTGTGCAATGCTGCTTAAACAGTTGGCAAATTATGTGACGTTATTTTTATATTCACCCTTCTGATTATTGACATGGCTTTAGTATAGAGAAATAACGAGAATTGAACTAAAAGTCTATATTACATTTAGTTTATTAATATAGCAAATTTTCGAAATAAATGTATAGACAATTTTACACGAATTTCAAGAAAAAATAAATTTTTAAATAAGGTACTAGTAACTTTTTTTATTTCTTTTTAAATAATATCAAAATCTACTTCAATTTATGTATTTCTGGAAATTTGAATGTGTTCTTATTTAATACTTTAAAGACAAACATTATTTTAGTCACTAAAGAATTGATTTTCCTAAAAACGGATGCACCAAGAAATAAATTTCGTAATAAATTAAGTAAATCACGTGTGTTTCCTCTGGTATATATCTAAAAACTTTACCCTGACCATAATTTATTAACCTGAAAACTAATTAAGTCAAAAATAGCGATTTAATAATATCTCACCCCGAGTGATGGATTTACACAGTGGCGCACCTGTTTTGAAATTAAAATATAAACATATAACCATAGACATAATAACACAGGGACGGAATTGATTTGAACGTAATCGTACTTGTCAAAATGATTACTTGTTCAGTCAACTTGATTTGGTTGATTCAAAAGGGTGTTGTTAATGTCAACTATATTACGTAGAACATAATTTAGACTTCCTAATAATATTATAATTAATTTTTAGGGTGATTGTAATACTGAAGTAATAACCTATTTATATTATGTAAATATTTTGTTAACTATATACAATTATTAATGACACATAATTATTCAAATGATCTGTTTTTTATCTTCATACAATGCCATTGCCTAAAAACCGACAACAGCGCCGCATTTTTGTCAATCGTAGAGTACAGGAATTTATATGAAGAACTAGTAAACCATTTCTATCGAAGAAGGCGGCACTGCATTGAGTAAGAGTATTGTCTTTGGGTGATATTTTAAAGTTTTTGGGGTATTTATGATAATTTTTGAGTTTCGCCACAGGTGGCTATATGCTGCTCAGTGGTAAATAGAGTATCCGGCGAAGATTTCGGATGTTCTCTTGGTTATCATAAATGTTGGTTTTGCTCCTGTGTATTGATTGATTGATTTTGGCGCTAGTTGTACTCGTCTTTCAACTAGTTAACTGTACTGATGAAGACTTAAAGTCAGAAACACGTGTCTATGGTTAGCTAAATTCCATTGCTTTAGAGGTCATCCCAAAGAATCCATTTTCTACTATATATATATATATATATATATATATATATATATATATATCTTTATTTACATTTGATATATATATATATATATATATATTTCTTACAACAAATGGTTTTAAAATAACTACTGAGAGGCACGCTGTTTTGCAATTAGAACAAATTACACAAAAATAACAGCGTTGCCTTTTGTCGCACTTACTTATAGTACATGTTTATTTATTTTCATCATTGCATCAAAAAATACACGATTTTATGAATGAAACAGCGCAATATGCTGGGTCTCCCTGTTATTACGGATATATAATATCGGATTTCGTTTTTCGCCAGTAAATCCAAAACGGTAAATTTGACAGCTGTCAAAATGTGACCTTATTCGGACAATTTTTTAAGACGAATAAGATGGCATGATTCCATCCTCTTTTGATATCCCGCAACCCGCCTCAACTTTCATTTTTCTTATAGCCGCCATATCGGATTTTTCGTAACAGCGTAAAATTTCCCGTCTAGTGAAGTGCACAACAGATTTGAGTATCATCGAAATATCACACTTCCTAAAGTTAGGTCTCAATTTTTTCTAAGGAGGCCATGATTTATTTGTCACAAGATTACATTAATAAGTAATGTGTTAAACGCATTGAATTTTCAATACAACATGCACGTAAATAACGACTAAAAAAATCTAAATAAGTTCTTAACTACTTCGTACCTGGGTTACGTTTAATTTACAGATTTGCAAAATGACGTCCATTTGCATTGAGCCACTTATGAAAATTGGTGAATGTTTTTGGTACAACCCTGGCAAGTGTATTTCCGTTAATATTTCTAAATGTGTCCAAAACTCTTTCTCTCAGGATTTCTATGGTCGCAAGGATATCAAATTCATAACCGTCATTCTTCGTGTGACCCTTGAGGTAGAAATCCAAGGGCGAGAGGTCAGGGGATCTATTGGACCTTTTATGGAAATAATTCTTTCTTCAAACTGTTCTCTTAAGAAGTTCTTGACTTGAATAGTGTTGTGAGCCAGACATCCATCCTGTTAAAACCAGGTTCTTCTAAACTCATCTTCCGTTAGAGTAGCTCGTAAAGCCGGTCCAATCCGGTTTCGCAAAAGCTCTAGGTATCTCTGTCCGTTTAGGTTGTAGTCAAACAAAAATGGTCCTCGATTTCCTGAAATGATTAATAATTTATAAATAGGTGCCCATTTAAAAAAGGCAAGTTAAATTAAATTACCAAGGATCCCACACCAAACGTTACTTCCAAATCTGGTTTGTAGACGTCTCTCTGCCACTTCGTGAGGGTTTTCCACAGCCCAATGATGACTGTTGTGCCTATTAAAAACTCCACAATTCGTAAACCTACTCTCATCGGACCACAAGACATGATTTAGAAAATCGGGATTTTCATTACACTTCCTAGTATACCACTTACAGAAGCGTAATCGTCTTGGAAAATCAGTTTCCTTAAGTTTTTAAACTATTATGGGTTTGTATGGATGGTACTTATTCTTTTTTAACACTCTCTGTACTGCTGATTTTGGCACTTAAATTTCTTGTTCTACAGTTCTTACCGATGCCCTAGGGTTTTCGATGATAGCTTGTAAAATGTTTCTGTCGCGATTTTTATTGTCACTTGTATCCGCTTCCAGGTTGTTCGAAGGCCCCATGGTTAATTAAATTAACTACGATTTTTCTGAATTGGGTTTTATGAGGCTGCCGTCGTTCGGGTATCTCCAAATACCTTGCTGAAGTAATGTCGGCCTTTCTGAGTGACTGCAAGTACAGCGCTAACATGTCAAACTTTCGTTCATCTGAATAGAGAATACCGGCAATTTTCAACAGGTCTCGACAATTTGTGTGTTATTTTATTCAGAGAAAATTATGATTAGAATACAACTTTGATACTTAACGTCAAAGTCAAAGCTCACTTTTATTACAAACAAATCATGGCCTCCTTAGAAAAAATGGAGACCTAATTTTACGAAGTGTGATTTCGATGATACTCAAATCTTTTATGCACTTGTGAAACATCATTAGACTGGAAATTTTGTGCTCTTTCCAAAAATCGAAAAATCCAATATGGCGGCTATAAGAAAAATGAAAGTTGAGGCGGGTTGCGGGATAACAAAAGATGATGAAGACATGTCGTACGGGCCATCTTATTCGTTCTAAAAAAGTGTCTCAATAATGCCATATTTTGATAGCTGTCAAATTTACCGTTTTGGACTTATTTGCGAAAACGAAATCCGCCTTTTACGGTTTTCCGCCGATATTTCCAAAACCAAATGACCGATTGTAAATCTAAAGCCGGATATCGAATGCGCTAAGTTTCCTCTAAAAGTTTTATATTTAACCTTTGCTGTAGGTATAATAGGGGCCTAGATCCCTATATAGAGAGGCGAATCTGGGACACACTGTATATAATTAAAGAAAATAAATAGAATATAAGCATATACAGCCGTATTCACTAACATCGACCGGGTTTAAAATATGGACCCCTATATTTATACCTTCCTTAAACCGTATAAGCCTGTATTCACTAAACAGTTAGTACTAGTTCTAAAGTTAGTCCAACAGGTTTAAATTTAAACCCATATTTAGACCTCTTGATGAACAAAACACTATCCATAGCCGACTTGATTAGCATTTATTATATAACTGCCTTTGTGAAAATGACGGATAGTGAGCGTTTTTTTTACGGTTTCTCCAGCATCTCCCACTAGAATAGTTCTTATTTGAAATTAAAGCGCTTTACCCATAGCGGGCGAAAATGTAAAGCAATTTTTTCAAGTGAAAAAGAGGAAATTTTGGTCAAAAACAATATTTTATTTGAAAAATTATCTTCAAATATTCCGCCTGTAAAACGAGAAAATGAATGGCGAGATGCTCAAAATTCCATGCATTAGAAGTGGAAAAAATGCGAAAGACAGGCGAAATCAAGATATAAGTACCAATATTTACATTATTTAGTTAGAAAAACCGTATATCTAAAACAATAGTAGGTAAATAGTATATATAAAAATCATTACAGAACACAACCTCTCCTAGTACTTAATAACGTACGCAATAAAGGATATTTGAAACACAAAGCGCTTTTTTACAGTTTCGCTAGCATCTCCCACTCGAATAATTCTTACTTTAAATTAAATCGCTTTACCTATATATTACTTTTTATTAATTTATTTACAATAATTTTTACGACATGTAATTTCAAAAATAGCTTTCCTTAAATTTAGAGAGCAACTTCTATACGTATTTGTACATTTATATTCTATAGTAATGGTGGTCTAGTGATCAAAGATTTTGGTTCTCATCTAGGTATATAGCCTGAGTTCGAATTCCATTGCTTGCATACTTTTTTCTTTTTAATATTAATTAGCATACGAAAAAAAAATTCATCACAACACAATGCAATTTTTCGTGTTAAATTATTCCTGCTTTTGATTTCTATTTTAATTTTCAAGAGCCATAGACTTCACCTAAAAGGTGGGACTAACTTTTGGATCCAAATTTGACAATTGCCGATCTAAAATGACTTTAGAACCTTTTAGTTAATGCGGCCTATTGGAAAATTTAAACCCCTGACAGGTTTAAGTGTTTAGTATCAGGTTTAGCGGTGTAGGGCGGTCTAACTTTGCTTTGTGAATACGGTTTAAGGGGGTTTAAGATTTAGACCTAGGGTTTAAAATTTAAACATCTTTAGTGATTCCAGCTGACGGGTCTTTCAAATTACCAATTTGTTAGTTATTGTTTTTATATTAGTCGGAAAAGGTTAGCTTAGGTTTTGTAGATATCCTGGAACTGCTAAATATTTTAGACCTAAAATTTAAGCAAATATTTTTTGGGGTTTAAGCATTGCATTACTGAAACTCATTTTATTTCGACCGAACAAAAATTTATATTTCATCTTCTGGAGGCAAGATATGTGCTATTCCCTTCCACATTACAGTCTAGTCAATTTCATCCTTTTATCTATTTTTATTTGATAAAGTTGTTGACTAACAAGCAGCAAAAATGAAATGTAAGGCCCTTTCTCACATTTTTTAGAGTTTTAAGATACGCCCATGGATTTATCGACTATACATATGGACCTTATTCTTTGTTTTGCTTTGGTTTAGCTCCTACTCCACGGTAATTTTGTATTTTAAAATTCCATCTTTATGTTTACAAGCCGAACGCAACGCGCTTCGCTGTCAAAAGACTCGTTATTTATATACTCTAGCAAATGAATTTTTTCGCTCTTGCTCCCTTGAAAGAGTTATGTTTGGCTTCGGAATAATTACGATTTTTTAATGAGTAAGACTGGTTTTGCTTGGCTTTTACTGTAAAATTTTCGTTACTTTAAGTTGTAAATGCTAATGGAAGTGGTTTTCAGCACTGCAGTAGTGCTTCTTTAAGTTTGCTAGTTTAGATCATAGCTATGTATAAGGTTGCAAACTCGGAGGAGAGCTAATGGAGGACACTAGGAATATTTAAGCACTCCAATGATCAGGGAAAACAGAAAAAGTTTTCTTTAAAGCATACATTAAAAAAATAATGATAAAACAACTAAAATAAAATTACAAGTTTTTCTGAAAAGAACCAATAAATAAACTGAAATAAACACAACATTTTAAATATTATAAAACCAGAATTTTACTTAAAGCTGTATTTTTTTAGCTTTTAACGTCTGATTTAATATTTTCCAAAAACTCCAAGTAGGTGCTTTCGGAATTAGCAGAAACAATTAGTTCTGATTTTATTAAATTTACCAATGCTTTATTTCTTTTATCCCGCCACTTTATATTCATTAAAGACAAAATTCCCTCTGAAAACGCAGAAGAATAATCATTTTTGACTAGTTGACATTGACTGGCCAATATCTGTTTTTAAAATAGTTTCTTTAATTAACATAATTTCGTCAAATAATTTGTTCTGGTTAACAATACTTTCTAGATGTAATTCCTGTTTTAAAGTAATAAAAAGGTTAAATGAAGGAAACTTCTCAATATCGGGTTGTAAAGAAAGATTTCACAGTTTGGCCAATATATTATCAATAGTAAAATCAATTTTTTTTCTATATAGTTAAAAATAACTTCATAAAAAAGTAAAAAATCATTTTCTATTTTAATTTTTGTCATCCTTATCAATAAAACGATTAATCATATTTCTTACTTCAAAACCAAACATCCCTTCGAGTTTTCTAATATTTATTTTGAATTTAATGCATACAGATGATATGATATGCATGCAGCTTCGGTGGCTTCCAATTTTTTGTATGGTTTTTGCAAAAATTGGCCAAATATGACTACAAGAAAAGATAAACTTCAATTTTATTTCAAGTTTGAAAATTTTCGTCCATAATTAATATTTCTCGAAATGCATTTGGTGTATTTTCGCCTAAAGATTCAAAATAGGACTTAAGAACAGGCCAGCTTTTAAGAATTCGATTGATACATGGCAATAGTGAAAGCCAACAACATGTCGAAGTAACTCGCTAAAATCAATATCCACAAAGTTGTGAAACTCTTTAAGTTCATCTTTTAGTATTGCGGATACCGAAAAATACGAATAAAATTTTAAAATTAGGCGTTCAATATCTATACCTAACTTTTCTATAGCGTGTTTTAAACAATTATGCAAATGACGCGACAGTTAGCCTTGAATATATTTTTATTCACAGTTTTTAAATTTGCCTTTTTCGGCAGTCACCAAATATAGGGTTTACATACATTTGTCGCCCTCTATTTTTTTAATGCGTTAGCATAAACCATTTTAGCATGGTAAAAACTTCCTAATATGGTCTTCTTTCAACTTTAGTATTCTTTAATAACGGTATACAGGGCAAATACAAACTCTGGATTCAAATTTTCTCGATTAATTTAAATGGAACGCCCCGTATATTATTATATTTTCAGATTCCACCCTTTTTGACTATTCACCCAATATAGGGTTTGTGGGGTCTATACAGAGTTTTTAAAGACTTATAGCCACTTTTCGAAAATATTAGAGGTACATTTGACGTTAAGAGACCACCTTTTTTGACTATTGTCCGAGTAAAATGAGGTTTTGCAGTAGCGTTATAATGAAAATAATATCTATTATTATTTCCATTTTTGTAGAATGTTGCTTCGTCAGTAAATAACAAAAAAGTCAGCAACTCTTGGCTCTCGTTGAATTTGTTGTTCTGCCCAGTGACAAAAATCTAGTGGGCCTTATTTTTACAAATGAAATTAAATTGTCAAAAATACAAATTTGAACTGTTAAGTGATGCCGGTGCTAGAGTTTTTTATGAGAAACTAAGTACTGTTTGTATTATAAGACGTAAAAATGAATTTTAATAGACAAGAAATGATCGATATGATTTATATGTTAGGAGCAAGTGAAAAGAATTGTTTGTTAACGACAAGAATATATCACGAAAAGTATCCTGATAGAAGACAGCCACAGAGAAGCGCTTTTGAAAGGTTTATGCAAAGGCTTGATGAGACGGGAAATGTAGAATACACTAAAACTGATCGAGGCAAACCCGTTTTAAATGAAACGAAAGAGCGGTAAACTTAAAAGTTATAGCAAAAACTACATATTGGCTCAAAAATAATTGCAAGGGAAACAGATGTAAGTAAAACCACTATTCTACGAATTCTTCAAATAAAAAACAAGTTTCACCCATACCACATTTAACTTCTTCAAGAGATGCATGCGGATAATTATCACAGGTCACTAGATGTTCGTCACTAGGCACAAAAAAAATTCAGAGAGAGACAATATTTACTAACTTTGTATTTACTGACGAAGCAACATTCCACAAAAATGGAAATGTCAATACACATAATTTTTATTACTACGCTTCTGAAAATCCTCACTATATTCGCACAACTAGTCAAAATAAGTGGTCCCTTAACGTCTGGGGTGGAATTGTAGGAGATTTTGTAATTGGTACGTATTTTTTTGAAGAAAGGCTTACTGCACATCGATATCTCCAGTTTTTGAGAAAAGATTTTAGAACACTATTATACCAAATCTCTATTAACGTCTGTGATCAAATATGGTTTATGCGTGACGGTGCTATAGTTCATCATACGGCTGACATTCATGCATTTCTTAATGAACAATTTCAAGAACGCTGGATAGGAAGAGGAGGACCGATATTGTGGCCGCCTAGATTCCTGACTTGACAATAATGGACTTTTTTCTTTGGAGATTTGTTAAAATCTTTGGAGATAAGTAAAGTTTAGTCAAACACCTCCGACTACAAAAGAAAACATGAGGGAAAGAATCCGAAGTGTATTTAATAATATTAATTTTAAATCATTAAGAGATGTTAGCGTATCTTTTGAAAATCGGTTATATATTTGTGTTTAACAAAACGGTGGTCATTTCGAACATCTAATTAAGTAGTTTTTGCTGTTTTAAAAGATTTGTTACTTAGAATTGTTTTTGATTGTCATTATTATTTTTATTTTTACATTCAAATTAATCTAGGGTGGACAACTAAATACATATATATATATATATATATATATATATATATATATATATATATATATATATATATATATATATATATATATATATATATATATATATATATATATATATATATATATATATATATATATATATATATATATATATATATATATATATATATATATATAACAAATATATATAAATCATATATATATATATATATATATTGGATTAAATCTTTTTTATTAGTGATAATTTCTATATTTTGAAACTTTTTCGACCCCTCCAAGCTGATATGAATAAATTAAAAAAAGTAGATATTGAAAGAAGAACACTTTGCAACATTTTACCGTAATAAATTGAGATGTCCACCTTTAATATTTTCGAAAAGTGACCATAAATCTTGAACGACTGTAGATACCCCACAAACCCTTTATTGATTAAATGAACGACCAAAAGGGAGGAATCTGAAAATATAATAATATACACTTAAATTAATCGAGAAAATTTGCATCTAGGATTTTTATTTACCCTGCATACCGTTATTAAAGAATTGGTTTGTGGCAAACTTATCCCCAACCCTTTATAATCGTATTTTTTTTAAATTCCTACAATAACTGAGCTATTAGACTCGAACACACTGTTGGACCACCCTGTATATCTACAAAAACGTGATGGAGGCTTTGTTATCTTTCGTTGCTAACTTCAACTTATACATTTTCTTTCAATACATAGATCAAATTCGATTTCCAATACCCCAATACCGTTGCTACTAGTAATTTACTAAGTTAAGGATTACTGAAAAAGTCTGAGTACGAGCAGCGTGCAGCATATAAAAAACGACACATGTGTGCACTAAATAACCATAATTAAATAAGAAAATCAAACAATGTGAAGGCAGTGCAACATGAAGCACAGTAAACAACAGGTTTTTGAACTTTATGTACATATATTATATCTTTATTTTTAACTCTGGAAGTGTAAAGTGATTGAAAAAATATTTGTAGAAGTACTTATTTAATGTTTCTATTTTGGTGTGCAGATAATCTGTTAATATTACGTAAAATATTGATTATTGTTTGTTAATTATTTCTCAAATAAAAATGACATTAAAAATATATCTACTATATAAAGGTTTACTAGGACGCGTACACAGTTCGGAGTAGTATGTATTTTTACTTCCCTCATAAAAGGGAAGAATTGTAATCGTGTAAAAATCATCATCCCTGATATTTTTAAATCTTCATGTTTCATGGTCTCTGGATGCCGAAAAACATGTCTTCTCAATTCCGTTTGTCGGTCTGTCTGTCTGTTCGCGACATAGCGCTAAAAAAACTACTTACCCAATTGACTTTAAATTTTGGTCAAAAATTAAGGGTCATATGGTGTAACTGGTAACATTTTCCTAAAAATCCAGTATGGCGAAACTAAATGGCATCCTAGTGAAATGTTAAAAACATAAATTATTAAAAAACTACTTAAAAAAAAACTACAAATTTATTTAAAATTTTGCACAAACATCAAGTATTATGTTGGAATCAACTGGTAGCATTTTGGTACGAATCCAAGAGGCGGAACAAAACAGAAGTTTAACAAAATATTTGAAAATTTAGCCTGAAAAACTGCTAAATGGATTGATTTCAAATTCTGTGCCATAGGGATCAACTAGTAAAATTGTGGTACGAGAACAAAAAGGCGTCCAAAGAAAATGTTTGTAATCGTGAAAAAATCACTCTCTCAGTAACATAGCTATCAACATAAACAACATATAACAACAGATAACATAACAACATATTACATGGAAATAGAAATACAGGAAAAATTTTAAACCAATGACTATACAGGGTGTTAATTAATGTCGTGGACATATTTCAGGTGTTGATAGTACTCGACAAAATAAGAAAAAAATGCCAATATATACATGGTCAAAAACGCATCAATTTCGTTATACAGGGTGTCAAAGTTTCAATTTTTTCTCGTTTTTTGCGTTTGTTGTTAGTTTCTTCTGAGACAATTAGTTCAAATTTAGATCATGTATTACTTTTAAGAATCTCTACGATAAAATATCAAAATCGTAGATGGTAGTATACAGGGTGCTACATTTTTTTGCATCACCTACAAGTTTATCTTGCGGAACTTTTTTTTGAGCACCCTGTATGAATTCTGGTATAAAATTTAAACTCTTTGTTCATTTCTTTAGCTCTTTTGTATTTTGCATTATTCTCGTATCCATCAGAGTTTTCGGATTATTTGCAATAATCGATGCATTGCATCGATGGCATGTAGGCGAAAATAAGCAAAAAATTAAGAAACGGGTTTTATTTTAAATCGACCGACATGGTAATGAACAATCAGATAAAATGATTACAGTTAAATTAAAAATAAAACAAAATTATAAAAGTTGATGAAAATGTCCGCCTCTTGCTAGAATGCAAGAATCAAGTCTTCGCCTCGTGGACTGATGGACTCTGTCAAATATTCCAGGAGTATTGCGAATGATGTCGCATGAAGCTATTATTCTGTTTCTTAAATCTTCTTCTATCTGGATTGGGGTCTGATACAGCAATGTTTTCAGGTGTCCCCAGAAAAAGAAATCCAGGCTATTCAGATCTGGAGATTTAGGGGGCCATTGCTGAGGTCCCCCTCGCACTATCCAACGGTTGTTAAAATTATTATTTAGAAACTCCCTCACCTCTATGCTGAAATCTGCTTTGTGCACCATCGTGCATGAACCATATTTGATTTCTAAGAAGAATTGGCACGTCTTCTAGCAATACCGGGAGTTCGCCTTCGAGAAATTGACGATAATATCGTCCTTTTAGCCTTGCGGGCAGGAAAAATGGACCTATCAAATAATCTCCAATAATGCCGGCCCACACATTTACTGAAAATTGTTCCTGGAAATTATTCTCATGAATTGAATGCTTATTCCCTTCTACCTAAAAATGATGAATGAAAATTACGTATGGCATTCCTAGAAAAATTTGTCTCATCGCTAAATAAAATCGCGTTTCCAAATAATGGATTTTGGGCTAGCATTGGAACCATTGGCAAAAATTTAAACGGAGTGGAAAGTCAAGTGGGAGAAGAGCTTGAATCCTTTGGGTGTGGTAAGAATACATTAAGTTGTGTAATAAAATTTTCCATACAAGCACAAATGAAAATGTTCAGTGTTGCTGCAATTTTCCTCGTACTGGTAGCAGGATCATTTTCTACTGCATTCAGGACTGCTTCCTCGACTTCAGGAGTCTCTCCGTTCTATTTGCTCCTGCTAAATGAGTGGATTTCTTGAATGATCCATTTTCACATAGCTGTTTATGTACCTTTGCAAATGTTTGTCTATTGGGCACCATGCGATTTGGATATTTCTGTTCATAGAGTCGTCTGGCTTCACAACAATTGCCGTTGGCAAGTCCATAAATGAAATGAATTTCTGCATATTCTTGATTTGTGAATTCAACCATCATTAAACAACTCGAAACAACTACGGAAACGTCAAACAAAAAAATATCTCTTACAAAATATATTAGATTAAAGAACAGAATTAACAAAAGACCTGCTTCAGCCTACTACCCTTTTTTCCAATTTCATTATTTAGCCTAGACTTAATTTGCATCTATGGCAATTATTGTAAATAAGTCGAAAACTGTGATAGATACGAGAATAATACAAAATACGAAAGAGCTAAAGAAATGAACAAAGAGTTTAAATTTTATATCAGAATTCATACAGGGTGCTGCAAAAAAAAGTTCCGCAAGATAAACTTGTAGGTGGTGCAAAAAATGTAAAACCCTGTATACTATCATCCACGATTTAAATATTTTATCGTAGAAAACAGAAAAAACGAAAAAACGAGAAAAAAATTGAAACTTTGACACCCTGTATAACGAAAATGGTGCGTTTTTGACCATGTATATATTGGCATTTTTTCCTATTTTGTCGAGTGCTATCACCTCCGGAAATATGCCCACGACATTAACTAACACCCTGTATAATTGATTTTCCACATACTGTCCGTTTTCTGATATGTTTGCCGTTTCGAACGGCGACACTGTTATTAAGACTAATAATTTCTTCACGAATGTTTTGTTTTAACTCTGTCTTAAAGTGTGCCTCATAAAAAATAATCTGTGGGTGTTACTATATAAACTTAAATTAAATTGCTCGTTTAAATATACTCCTATATCTTCTCCACAGTGGTATGGAGTATGCAATGTTTTATTTGTCTCAGAATAGTAGTGACTATTTTTTTGTTATGCATTCTCTCAGTGGAAAATATCGCCTCATCTGTCCAAAGGATTTTATTCTAAATCCCTGTCTCAAAATGCAGGTGTAATACTTGTATACAAAAATCCAGTCTGGTCTGATAATCAGCTTGACTTAAAAATTGAACTGGAAGAAACTTATATGAGGATATTTTGTTTTCTTTTAATACTCGATGTTTGCTGGTAACGGAATAATTCAAATCCCTTTGTGCATCTCTTAAAGAGTTCGTAGGATATTCAATGAAATATAATAAAACCTCCATTTGAAAATCTTCACATACGACTGAACGGTCTTTTTCCCTTTTTCTATTTTTAGACAAAATTTGCAATGATTTATTAACTCATGGAGTTAATAAATCATTGCAAATTTTGTCAAAAATTTTCTTGTTTGTTATGGGAAATATTCGGCGATACTCTCTTAATGCAAGTGCTGGAATTTTATTATTTTCGATGTCAAGGCCGTTTTACATGCTGCAATTGCAATATGCAATAGTCTTGAACATGGGCATGCGCAGTTTGATAAAATACAGTTCTGTCCAATTTTTATTGCAAGTTTCCCGCAAGTCTGGGGAAAAAACTAGTTATATTTCTATCACCAACCAAAGTAAAAGTTCTTGTAAAAGTGAAAGAATGGATTCTTGGCGTACCATATTTTGTGGGTACAAATTATACTTCTTAACGGCGTCTACGTGAATTACGCATTATTTATGTCCGGTTGGATTTACTTATTTTACGGCACATTACAAGAGACGAATATAGTCCTGTCTGATTTTTATTGCAAGTTTCGCGCAAGTCTGAGGGAAAGACCCAGCGACTTCTTTGTCTTCTTTCCACGTTGCTGGTTTGCAGAAGAACAGCAGCAGCAATATTTAGGCAAACTGAAGCAGCAATTACTTTTTTCCAGTTGGATTTACTTATTTTACGATCCATTTTAACTTTTAATTAACATAATCGCACCACAATTTTAAGTAAGCTGTCAACTGTAAACAATTTTGAATCAAGTAGGCTGAAGTCTGAAAGTCAATTTAATTTTTAAAAGTTGGCTACATGTTGCAATTGAAACACAATTGCAACATGTAAAACAACTTGCAGGAAAGATTGCGCTCAATGTCTTGCAAGTGCAACCTCTTGCTGCAATAGACTTGAAGGTAAGTCTTGCAGCATGTAAAACGGCCTTTACAGTTATACAAATTTAGTCTCTCTTGAATATTGAGCCATTTTTTAAAATAGAATAAGCAAAATCTAATTATTTTAAATTTAAATGATTTCAATAAAACAACCACCACTAAAAACACAAATAAATTTCAAAACTGTCAAACTTAAAACAAATAGTTATATTATCCATTCCATGGCCTCCTATAGTTTTTTTTGAGTAATCTCCATCACAATATTTGAGATTTTCTGTTAAATTGCGATTTTCTCTGTAACATGAATTTAGGTATATATATATATATATATATATATATATATATATATATATATATATATGAAAGCATAGGTATTTTTATCATTATTTGCATAAATAAAAAACATTCTATTTAAAAAAAATCGACTTTTTTCACTTTAAAAAAGTGTTAGATTGATTTCGTAGTATGTCCACCCTGTATAGGGTTGGACAAACATTTTGTATTCCGTATATGCATTGATGCTTTATAAACTAGAAATTATCACTCAAAGGCCCAATTTTAGAATTTTGATATTTATTATAGTGATTTGAAAAATAGCTGCAGTTTTCAAAAAAATCACGCATAACCTTAATAATCTCGGAAACTACGCAGAAATCGACTATAGTTTAAATAAGTAAGTTATGCTTATTTTTAATAAGAAATCAAATAATGGGGAAAATACAGGGTGTCCCATTTAAAATTCTATAGTTGATGTCGTCCGAGCACAATTGGGTCATCCTGATTATATGGAAACATCATATTTTAAAAGAACTTAAAATTTAAAGAAACTCTTGTATGAAACTTTTTTTCGTATCTATTACGGATTTCCAGATAGCATAGTGGGTACTTTTATGTGGAATACGGTGATCATTATCACCCGTATTCACTAAAGAAGTTTAAATTAAGACTAACTTGAAAGTTATGGGTTTAATTAACAACTGAACAAATAATTTTTCTAAATGACGCAATTACAAAATGACAGTGACATAAGCGAAACATGATTGGCCAACTAACAGTCGGTTGCACAAATCTTAATTTCTGTTTAGAATATTTAACCTAGTTTTCGGATTCGATAAGCTGCTTATAGAAATTTAGGAACTCGCTGTCAAATTTGACATTTCTTTAAATATTCTAAACTTTAATTGAGCCTTCTGCAACCGGCCGTTAGAGTTTTAAGTACCATGGCAACTAGATCTGGTCTAACTCTTAAGCCTTTTTAGTGAATACGGGGGCATGAGACTAGCCGTGAATATTTTCAGACGAAGCGTTAGCCGAGGCTGATACCACGGCATGTTTCATAATGAATGTTTTTGATCCGAATCATAAAACTTTATCTTCTGATTTCAAACATTGTGTAAATTTTGTTAAAACATTTTCTCGAAAGGCAGTCGTGTTCTCGTTGCTAAGTTCATTATTTTATGACTATAATGAATCCATTACGTACTCCCTCCAAAAAAAATGTCTTTTTTGTCACAAATAGTGACACGCCAGATGATAAAATATTGTTTTTCCCCTCCCTGTACTGTAAGCAACCTATTTTGACACTGTTTTGAAAGATGTAAGTGAAAGTTACTCAACAAGGTATTGGTTGCCCTTAACGACAGGATGTAAGTCAACTTACATCGCTAGGGAAATAATAATCTAAAATTATTATAAGTATTTTTAATTTTTGGTTTCATCAACATATTACAAAAATACAGACAAAAATCTGGTGATATTAATTGAAATGAATGTTAATGGTACAATTATTACAATTATTCACATTATTAACAAAATTTGGAAACACGTTACATTTTCTGACTCCACAGATCCTTCACTTCTAACCAATGTTTCTATCACTGTTGAAGCACTGCAAGGGACTTCTGGCTGGGTCTTATTGTATAAAATTTTATTCGCTACGTCCTTTTTATTATTAAGGCTCTCAGCTATGTAACTTTCGGCAATAGTAGCAGATTTCCATCCACCATGTAGCTTGATAGCTAATACATCAACTCCAGTATTTGCCAATAAAGTTGCCGACGTTCTTCTAAAAGAGTGTCCAGTATACATTTTGAAGTTTTGAATTGCCGAAAACGTATTTTTGCCGACAGGCTGGTTTAAGCACTTTCCATTTTGATATCGCATACAGAAGTGCGGATTAATAGTCGTCATGTGGGATCTTGTATCAATGTACTTTTGAATTATTTTGAAATGACAAACTTGAGTGTCGTCACTTTTTGTCACTGTAAATATACGTGACATTCCATTTTTGGCGTCAGAAATGGTCACAATTATGACTTCTTGACTTATTTTAACATTGTCCTTTTTCATTTCACAGAGTTCATTAGAACGGCACACTCCAGCAACTCCCATTACCATTACTACCTTCATCAATAAGTATATATCATCGGGAGCTTCAAGCATGAACTTATTCATATCTTCCCGGTTAAACACATTCGATTTTTTGGGTCTATAACTTACTTATTACTTACTTAGAAATATCTATATTTTGCTCTATAAAAAGGGTGGACTTCAACATCGAATACTTACACCATAAGCTTAATGGGGACTTTACTATAGCACTTTTTTCGTGGAAATACGCCAAAAACAAGGTTTCTGAGACTGCAGTAGCCGTCTTGCTTTGTTACCAATTCTTAAAGGATTTATGCCGCTTTATACCTTTTTTTCGACTTTTCCGGTAGTAGAGATAAACAAGCAATGTTCGCTGATTCTTATATGTCTGAAACATCCATTTTGTCCACAGAGAATCAAACAATTCGACTTCTTCAAACTTATTGCTATGAATTGTCAACTTGACATTGTTGATAACATAAAACTGTTTATGTTGCTTTGGTAACGGATCATGGCTGCCTTCATACTTGAATGAGAATGCTATCGAATGTAATGATAATGAAAATCCAAAAATATATCCAGCATTTGCTTGTAAACATACAATACAGGGACGGAGAAGAATGTTATATACTGTATGGGATGTATGTACATTAACCAGTCCCGAACTTTTTTGCCAGCAAACTCGTCCTCGACTGGTAAATGTTACTTACATCCCTTATAGTTAAATAACCATTCCGCTTTTATTTTTGACTGTTACACAAAATCTCTGAATTAATTCGCGGCTATATTGTAAATTAAAATCTTACATTTTGAAATAAAAAAAAAATGGAAATTGTATTAATAATAATTTGGTCTTTATTTTCTTTCGAACCAAAAACTTTAATTCAAAGAGAATTATGTAATTTTAATTGATATATACATTTTCAAGTGATGGAATGGGGGTTAGCACCACCATTGCACCCCATGAATAATTGCAAAAATTGTTCTTGAGAATTAGATGATAAAAATGACAATAGCCAATACTGAGGCTACGTAACAGTACTTGTTCGTAAACGGCAATTACTTTGAGTTTTTCCTTCATAGTAATACGACTATGTTCTATGTGTATGCAAATTGTTTAATCTTCCATATTCTCGTTAAAAGTAAGGACGGGAACTTCAATATAAAAATAATACCTTGTTAAGAATAAAATAATTTATTCTATGGATTATTAGAGGTGGGGGAAAAAGGACACTGAACCTTTGAGATGTACTCCTCAAAAGACTTCCTAGTATCAATTTTTGTTTCTTTAAATTGTGATCCTAAGAATTTAAAATGAAAATAAAGACACAGTACTTTGCTGAATTTAATATTGATGCAGAGTAAGTAATTAGTAAAGAAATACAATCGGCGCTACTTGAAAACTCTCATACCAAAATTGACGCAATATGCAGTGTTGTCCCCGGATGGAAAAAGATACTAAAAAACCGCTATAAGAAGAATTACACATTTATTTTATTCTGAAGAACAAATAACTACCTTGGAAAAAAAATTGGCTGGGGTGCGAAAAGATGAAAACTTTCCGTCTATGAGCAAGACGACACTGTAGAGGAACGATAAGAACCTGGAAATGTGGATTGACCGTAATTTTTTCCAGAGTATATTTCTTGGGAAGGAATATGATTAGGTTTAAAATTTATTTCAGGGGGTCAGTAATAAAAATATTTACGCAGGATAACTAACTAATTATTTTCTTACAATTGAATGATGCTTATTCCAGATAATTTTTCCGTTATTCACTTCAATTGAAACAACTTTAAACAACAAGTAGTCACATACAAACACAAATTGAAAGCTATCAAAAAAACCCAAATTTTCGGGTTTTAAATGAAGCAAATTTTCGCGAGGTTACAGTGACGTATATAAGGAGGAAGTTTGGGGTTTAAAAACTTGTAACTCGGAAATTTCGTCTTTTATCTTGGAAATATATTTTTTTACGATTTAAAACTCGAAATTTCCGACTTAAAACTCGAAATTTCCGACCTAAAACTCGAAATTTTCGACTTAGGAGTCAAAATTATGACACTTCAAACTCAGATTTTGGGAATTTCTGACTTAGGTGTCGGAATTTATACATATACATAGTTGCAGTTACCAAGAAGTTCCCGTCTTTACTTTTAACGAGAACATGGAAGATTCCAGAACAGCAAGAGCTATTTTATTAAGTTTTGGCACAACCTCCTAGGTATTCGAAAGCCATATTTTTTAATGAATAGACCAAGGAGGGTGAACCATACCTACGCCCATGGTCAAACTAAAAAAGATTTGATACTGTCAAAATGAACCATGCGATTGCACAAAAACATAATCAAATAGCTATTAATATTGTGGAATTACTAAACAAAATCATATATTTTAAAATTTTGTATTTCAAAAATAGGCATTAGCGGACACATATTGATATAACTAACTATAATTTTCTTAAAAATATCAATTTTCTGGAGTTTTAAACAATTCCAACTCCAAATAAAACTGGGCTACTTACGAGGCCGTAGACTATGCCAAAAGCTCAAAATAGAATTTGCTTTTTTTTTCAAAAACGACTTGTCGAATCACAAAACAATAAAAGGTTTTTTTTGTGTATTTCTACTTCCTCTCTAAAGGATAAAGCTAAAAAGTTTTCAAAAATCAGTGGCGTACCATTTTTTTATTAAGAAAATCAGGGATTTATTACCCATATCTACGCTCATTTATTTATTTATTTATTTGATCACAAATAAGATGCCCACAGGCCTAGGACCAATAGGTGCTACAATTTGCAGGTCGATGAACAGAGAAAAAACTTAACTTATACTAATTAAGGATGCATCAATATGAATTAATTTGTCTAATCCTTTTTTTGAAATATTCCAATGACATATTAGAAATATTAACCTTTTGGAATTCGGCCTTCCCAAATTGGTTCTATAAAAATAGTTTGCAAATAGATTACTCTTTTTAAAGTTTGGAGGGGGTATATTTAGAAATATCGAAGATATCAGATCAGGAAGTATAGTTATTAACAATTTTAAATAAGAAACAATATCACAATGAATTAGTCTTGTTTTCCAATCTGTTTTTATAGACGTCATACTGAGGCGACCAAATAACACATGCAAAATTTAATCTACTATATATGTAGGCGAAGTATAAAACCATTACAGAATGTGTAGAAGACAAATGTCTAAAAGTTCTTATAACATAACCCAACATTTTATTACTTTTCTCTGCTATAAAGTCGATATGGTGATTAAAAATATTTCACATCACCAATATTATTTACATTGGAAAGAATCTTCATGTCGTCAGAATATAAAAAAAATACATGATTTAAGGCATTTTTTCTTATCATTTAAATAAATTATGAATAGTGAAGGACACTGTGATCCTTGTGGCTAAAGATGGGTATGTCCGGGATATCGAAGGAGTCAGGTCCGGAGTAGCTTACAGATCTGCCAGATCTGTAAGCTACTAACCTGAAACTGCCAGGGAGTGCAAAACCGTGTGCAGGTCCAGAAAGTAAAAACTCATGATTTACAGTTACAGGTTACAGTTGCGCCATACTAAAGTTTTATCAGGAAATAAAAAAGTACCAATAATAATAGGTTAATTTTATGAAGTATATTTAAAAATCTAATACATTAAACTCGAATCAAATAAACAACTCAAACGTAAATTATAAATTCTCACTATAATCTAAGCTGCTTAAATAAAATTTAAAAAATCAACTGTAAAAAAATAACGTTATTTAAAAAAATATATATCCCATTCTTTCTATAAAATTATATAAAATAAAAATCTAAATCCTAAACAAACAAAACTATTTTAAATATTTTAGCCGTGAATAAATATCTTTTCGCTGCTTCCGCCAAATAAGGGGATCTTACTTCTTGTGAAGTAAGACTTCATTTAGATATGTATCTACATTTATTATGCTTAATGCTGTGGCATTTTGCGGAGCTAGCAAACTTTTTACTTTTTGATTAAATGCTCCCCGATTGAGATTCCTTTTCAGGTACTTCAAAAATTTTTTCATTATGATGTACAAATTGTTCAGTATCTAATTTAATTCTGGTACAAATTTATTTTAAATTTCTTATTGACTTTTCTGCATTTTCAGGCGATAAACTTTGGAACTTAATTCTTGGATCTAGCAGTTTTTCTTGAGCAACCAATTCTTGCTTCTCAACATCTCCAAATCTTTCCTCAATCTCCTTCTTTATGTTCTGACACAGTCTTTTATACAATTTATCTTTTGTCTCGCAATATGCCTATTCAAACTCTTCATCATCGAATGAACATAAATGGGTACTTTTCATAAAGAAACATGTTTTTCGGAACAAAGTGACTTAGTAACGATTTGAAAAGCTAGTAAAACTTCTATACATTTAGAAATAACTTCCCACTCTTCAACCGACAAATTATTCAATTCAGGGTTTTCTATTGCCAACGCAGTAATTATTTCATTTTTGGTCGAATAAAATCTGTTACGCATTGCATATGTCGAGTTCCAACGGGTTATACAGTCTTGCTTTAGCTTAAGTACTGGCAGGTTTAGTTTTTTCTGATTTTCCTCTGGTTTAGATGTTGCGCATAAACACCCTTAACTTTAATAATGATACATTTAATTTCTGCCTATTTCAGACCATTATTTATTGCTAAATTTAAAGAGTGTGCCATGCATCTCACTTGTCTCCACCCTAAATTTCTCACAGCTTTTAACATGTTACTGACATTGTCGGTGACAATGGCAGTTACATTATTTTGTAAGCTCCACTCACATAATACTTCTTTTAACATCTTTGATATATTATCAACTGTGTGACGATTTTCATAATGAATGCAGTCCAGAAGAACATTTTGTAATACGGTATCCTCATCAATAAAATGAGCTGTTATAGCATTAAAATGATGCTGGTTGTTTTGTGAAGTCTAACCGTCAAATGTCAAACAAGCAGCAGTGGTTGGCTTAAACAAGGCTTGCATTTGCGATTTCACTTCTTTATAGGCAGTTGGTACTAAACTGCAGGACACTGTTTTCCTTGTGGGAATTTTATATGTGGGGCAGAGGAAATGAATTAGATTGCGAAACTCAATATCTTCAACAATACTAAATGGGTGGTATTCTTTAACTATCCTATGACACCTGACGTACTGGCAGAGGTTCTTCATTCGGTTGTACGTCTGCAGAAGTTGATGGTAAACTTTCCACCTGATTTCATGTCCTGGGAATTGGATCGGTTCTTGTTACAGTTGTAACAGTGGTAGATGGATCGGTTTCACGATTTTCACGATATAAAGGGATATTGTTATGTTTTCTTTTCAAATGGCGGAATAAATTTCCTGTCTCATTGCGTGGATTACACATAAGATTTAAAATGCAATACCGACATGTGGCTTTCTTGTCTAAGCACGTGAGATTCTTCCATACTTCACTGGCTTTTTGAGGTGGCATAATGAAATCTGTAAACAAATCGAAAACTAGACTTTAAATTTAGTTTTTGAATTTGTAACAAAAAGATACATAGAACAATACCATTTTATTTCTTAAATATAATATTTCCCAAACGTCGACTATTTTGCTTCTAGCGTGAAGGAATCCGTTTGCGGAACTTTTGCTATTCCCACCATCTCACCATGGATGCCTGCAATTTTGCCTCGAATATATTTTTTATTTCGTTCAGGGTGTGGCGCTTTGCCTTAGAAACTACACTAAAGTATATCTTCAAAAAAGTCATGGCAGCTGAAATCAAGTGTTCAAGGATTGATAACGCGTAAACATCCAATCTCTCTGATGGGCCCTGTAAAAAATCGATTTTTTTGAATCGATTCTTTGGTAAGCGATTTAATCGAAAATCGATTTTTTTTACGAGAATCGATTCTTTACCGAATTTGCATTGCAAAATAATAAAATAAAGGTTGGTATTTCAGTATTCCTTATCTGAATGGTTTTTATTCCTAATTGATTTTAGAAATAATTACAAATTAACTTTTCCTAAATTGGTACAAATAGCATTGAAACATTTTTCGATAGTATCATAGATATTTAAATAGTACTACAATAAAGATAGTATCTATTTCTGTGTCATCAAAGAATTGCTAGCTAGTAAAAGACTTCAGAAATTGTTTTTTTAAACAAACAAGTCTAGATTTTTCGAATTGGAACGTATATTCTTTTCGTTTTCATTTTCATTTTGACGACCCACCAAGAGTAATAATTATAAGAGATAGAATAAATCTTTAAACAGAAAAATTTAGGTCTCCATACTTATTACCTTTCGCACCTAGGTAAAAATAGGATCACTTTCTCTATTTTTAAATTGATCTCCCTATCTCATTTATGATATTATAAATAAGATAATATGGAAAACCCTAATGTTTTATATTTAGGGATTTTTTTCCGGTTTTTTTCTGTTCTATATACCTCTAGGAGAGCGCCATAATATAAATGAAAACCTTGTATAAACAATTAAATATTTTTTATCTCTAATTACACAAAAAACAAATGTATTTTTATTTTATTATTTAAAGGATATGTTTGAAGCTTTGTCAGTCTTCCTTACGCTCTGTGTTTGCATTACTAGTAGTCTTCTAAAGTGTAAAGTTTAGTTAATATAAATATTTTTCGTGTTACTTTCTTGATGGAGATTAAAATACGCGTTTGTTTTTATCCTGTCCTCTGCTTATTATTTGATCTTTTCAAACATAACAGTAAGCTCTGTTTAACTTAGAAAAGTACAATTCTATTTTGAACACTGACTAAGATATGCAATTGATTATGTAATAATATAATGTACTCTATTTTAAAATGTTTGTATACTAATTACTAAATTTAGTTTCATTATGTTCCGAAAACTTGTCAAAAGCAAAAGATCGATTTTTTGGGAACCGATCTAATCGAAGATCGATTATTTTAGTTCCGATCTAGATCGGTCCCAAAAATAGATCCTTTTTAGAAAGATCGGCATCCCTAATTGGAACGTTTTTCGATAGTAGCCACTTCTGTGCCATCAGAGAGGCTATTTTCAAGGGCTGGAAATATACTAGACCCCTCTCGTAATCGGCTTTCTGGCACGAGACTATCAAAAATTCTTTTTTTAAACTCTCTAATGTTTCAGATTGGAACTTGTAATTTGTTTCCTTTCATTTTGACAACCCACAAGCAAATCTTTAAACAAAAAAATTGAAGTATTTTACTATATAGGTACCTTAATAAAATATATTTAAACCTTTAAATATTATGATATTTAAGTAAAGATTTTTTTCATTTTAATTTTTCTTCTCTTATTACACAAAAAAAACAAATATGTATGTTTATTTTATTATTTAAAGGATGTTTTTGAAGTTGTCAGTCTTTCTTCTGCTCTTTGTTAGTGGTTTAGTCTACAGTTTAGTTATTATGTTTTTTTACCTTAAATGCTTTTATTTTTATAATTTTATTTGAATATTGTTTGATTTTTTCAAACATGAATGACATAAAATACAAAGGTAAGCTCTATTTAGCTTAAACAGAGCAATTCTGTGTATATGTATTCTATTTTAAAACCCTTGTAATACTTTTTACTAATAACAATAACAAAAAAGTGTATTTTAAGTAATTAGTTTCATTAAGATCAAGTCCCATTTCCCAAAAACAAAAGATCGATTTTTTGAGAATCGATTCTTTCGCAACCGATTTAATCGAAGATTGATTATTTTAGTTTCGATCTAGATCGATCCCGAAAATCGATTCTTTTTAGAAAGATCGGCATCCCTACAATCAAAATCCAAATTTCGAATACATATTACGTTCGCCTGGTTCCCTCAACATAAATTTATATAAAAAATAAACAGTAAAGTAACAAGAATGATTTTACATCATACTTTTTCTTACCTGTACCTTCTAAAATGTTTTTATCTGCAACTGTTACCTATTGGCGACATCTGGGAGACATTTAGTGAATTATTCAGCAGGTAAATAAAATCTGATACAAACTTTTTTACAACCTTATCAAATGCTTGGCTGATGTCGGTTGTTTGATAATGTCCTTAAACAGTGTGTTACACTATTGTATTATATTGTATTTATTATACAATAGCTCTTTTCGTCGCCTTGACACTTCTTATAGAAAATACTCTATCCACGTTTTTATTTTTCAAATATTGTATTCGCGAAAATAGATATTTTAGTTTTTTTTTGTCTCATTGAGACCTTAACATTCGGCACAATTATTATTGTAATATTTGCAAATTTCTATAGACAGTTTATAGGAACATTTTTTTCTAACAGAGATTGCCAGTTCAAATTATCAGTAATCATAATATTATTTAATATATACATTTAAATACCTTGTCAGACTTAGATGCAGTTTCAGGTTGCACTCATTAATTACCAATACCGATACCGCTTCATTTCCAAAATTATTTGGGATTGTTAGGAATGTCGGCTTCAATTAGCCTTACATATTTTAAATAATCATATGAAATCATTCCTTTACTTTGCGGCGTTAAACTACAGAATAAGAGATAGTCTAGCTCAGTTTTTGACCTTTTCCACTTTTTGCGTGCCCTATTTATATTTTTGAATGACCTTGGTCGCGCCTTGATTAAAATATGTAGAAAAGTGAGTATTAGTTTTCTTCTTTGGGATATTTTTATTTATAGCATTGTAGACTTCATTATAAAATAGATCAACTGCAATGTAAATACTTGTAGTGTTTGCATATTCTCCCATGGTTGAAATCAAAACTATTCGATACTGTTAAAATGTAGCCTTTAAATACCAAAGTTTTGCCAAATCTTAATCAAATGACACTTTCTGTTTTGGAATTATTAAAGAAAAACGTTTTTTTTTTTAATTTTAACACTCTGTATCTCAAAAATAGAGCATTTGCGGAAATATTTATATAAACTTTTTTCTTAAAATGATCCAAGCAATCACCTTCTATAGTATTTAATCGACGTTTAGGAACACCTTTTGTATAGATATAGGAAATTTGAAAAAAGAGACAATTTCTGGTTCGTATCTTCTTATTATAAAACGTCCATAAATAATACAAAACACAGTAAATAAGATTAAAATATTAATCACAAAATCGTTCATTCCCCTAATAAATCTAACAAAATACATTTTTTTAAAATATTGTTCTGAATCTGATGTTATTAACAATCAAATCCAGTTATAATATTTTTATCCACTGCAATATCCAGTTCTGTTTACAAGCTGAGAAAATGGTACAACTAAACTACTTATAACACAAAACATGTGTATTTGATCACGTATCCCTCGGATGTTTTTCTAGGCAGTGGTGTAGAGGATATTGCTATTGTTTCTCATCTTATTTTTTGTTAAGAATATACTAGTAATTTGGACTGTTTTAGAATATGTCTAGAATTTAACGCTTTACCGCCTCAGAGGTAAGTCAGTCCCTTCAAAAGTTTATAAGTACATATTAAATGTACGGAGTATAGATATCCACAGATTGCGTTGCCAAGGAAAAACACTTTTTTTGTTAATTTTTCGGCAAAATTTATTCTTCATTATTAATTTTTTATTTGAAAAATTAATGAGTAGCATTGAGTAATTTCGTACCTGAGGTACAAAGTGGCCGAAAACAAAAAAAAAATAATTTCAAAAATATAAGGAGCATTTTCGAAAAATCAATACATATTTATTTTCTTATTTAAAATATTGAAAATGTTTTAAACCTATAATCTTTGACAAACTAACGCATTCTTAAAAAAAAGAAGATTCGAAAAATAATTCTAGCTGAGATCTAACCTGTTATTTTCACAATATAAGGCCGTTATAAGTGCTATTGTTTTCAATGCGTTTTACATCCCAGATTGCTGCTACATTCTCAGCATTACATCCCATCGTTTCTTAAAATAAATAAATAGTTTATGAATGGCTTTAACAATATAGCTAAAAATTTTAATGAGGAAAGCAATATAAATTTGGGGATTAGTTAAGAAACGTTGCTAAATTTAATTTTGATTTCTGAGTATTTTTTCTTAAGGAAATAGTACTTTCTGTAGAGCTTATAGTCCAATGTCGTTTATACCTATTTCTTTTATATTATTTCTTGTCCGTTCATTTTAAACCAAATAAAATCGTTTATTTTCTTTATTTCGTTAATCAAAGCTCCAAAGCCTCCCTTTTCTTACATTGGCTGTATAATACAGCATCGTTTCATATCCTTTCTCGATATTCTCGAATTCTTTCTTTCACATTTTCATAAAGTATCTTATGGTTAAAGTCACAGCCATTAATACTGAGCTGAGAGTGTGTTTATATATTGTTTATACATTTTTTGTAACGCATTATAGTTGTCAAAAGACATCAGTGGCGGCTCTTCCATAGGGTCATTTGGTCAATGACCCTCCAAAAATATTTCAGAAAATAAATTATTATTTGACCGTCCCTCCTAATAGTTGTATAAAACGCGAACCTTGGGAAAAGTTAAATACGCTCCACTATTAGCCGCGCGCGGCGGTTCCAATGGTCTCTTTGCGTTCCTTAGGCATAATAAAATATGCTATACTAAGCTAGGCTGGGCAGTCCGAATTGCCCTGATTAGCTTAAAGCTTGACGAAAGTACCCGTAGATTTCACAGCTACCAAGCGACAGCCGAACCTCCCAGCAAATGGAATATGAAATCGCGATTTGGATCATCAGCCGGCCTTTTCTCATAATTCGATCGATCGGTCGCGGCATCACGTCGGCATGTGCGAGTTCAATTGTTCAGAGGTCGAGCGGTTGATATTCTAACTGGATATTGTTTCGGGCGTTTTTAATCGATGAAAATTGATTTATATACCGTTTTTTGTAATATATATTTTTTTATTTTTATGATCCATGTGTGAGTTGGAAATATACAGGAAATAAAATGTTGGTAGTGACTAGTGCAAAAAAATAAACAATTAAAAAGTGCTTACAAACTTAATTTTGCAAAAATAACCAATTTCAAGGTGGTCTATGTTTGAGTTGTGAATGTAGGTGAAATAAAATTTCGGTAGTGCAAAAAATTAAACAACTAAAGAGTGCTAACGAACTTAATTTTGAGAAAATAACTGAATTCAAGGTAAGTGGTCGCAATTTACCAGAACTTAGTATACGACAAACTAGTAAAAACAAACATAAAGCGGTCCAACGAAACTTTCGCAAAAGTATGTACAATCTAGCTAACTGAATGAAAAAGTAACCAAAAATCGTTATATTTTAAACAAAATTATAGATTGTGTAAAATTGTGTGGGACATTCGAGCTGGCACCACGTGGCCACGATGAAACGGCTTTGTCTGAAAATCCAGGGGTTCTTCGAGGGCTTATACATTTTGTTGAGGAGTTGGGCCAAGATAGACTATCCGCTTTACCAATGTTAAGTATCGACATATCGTTTATAAGAGGAATGTGCGTGCAATTTTAACGAACGTGTCATTCAGCATTTTTCCAATTCTAAAGAACGAAGAGTAGACCTGAACTTCAAGAACATTTAAAGCTCAATTTAAAAAGAAGATATTTATTTTTATTTTAAGTATACCTATTTTTAAATTTGTTATTGACCTCCCAATATAATCCACCACGAACCGCCACTGAAAGACATGCATACATTCAGTAGAAATAAATATATATTTACAGATCAGAAAATAACTTAGATTAATTGGATAGTTAAATTAGATTATACATTACATATATATATATATATATATATATATATATATATATATATATATATATATATATATATATATATATATATATATATATATATATATATATATATATATATATATATATATATATATATATATATATATATATATATAACCGCTAAAACCATCGAAATTATTTTTAAGTTTGAAAGTCGGCCGTTTGGGGGCGTAACAGCAACAGAAAAGTGTAAATGCCCATTTTCTCTTAAATTTCCATAATTAAGGTCCTTTGAAAATATAACCATTGTATTCTTCAACCAATTACGCACTTTTTTGCTTGAGTTCATTTTTGTCTATTTTCAAAAATAAAGTGGTGAGAGAAGGTCAAACATTTTTACTTTGATATGTAGATATTTCTGATTCAGTTTTGGTGTCGAAAAAAAGTGCTTTTTTGCTCTACTCGTGGAGCCATAAACTGTACCGTAATAACTTTGTTAGTGGTCGCTAGATGGCGTTGTTTCGGAATTCTCCAAATAATGCAGATCTTCTCAAAAAAATCAAGTGCTATTCTATGATTTTTATATCACAGTTTATTTGGTAGTTACGAAGGGCATTGAATAATGAAATAAAAAATCCAGGTCCGCATTTAAATTTAGAAAGTTGATGATGGTCTCTCGAATCCGAAACTTTGGATTGGAAAATTACCCTTGCGTTTGGTGAATCAGAAAAAGTGACAATATCAAAGTGCAAATTATTTTCATCTTTCATTTCAAGTAATCTTAAAATTTTAAGAAAACCAGAAACTGGAAAAAAACAAAAAATACTAAAACTCAGTCTCATAATTACATTAGCTTCGCAGTAAAATAGCTAAAGCTAGGGCTAGGCAGGGCAGGACTCGGTTTGGGCAAAAAGATTAAACCGAGTTCTACCTTGCTTCAGTGAAACAACAAAAGAAAAACGACGAAATGAACTAACAACAAACAATAAACTAATAACAAATATATTTAAAATTACTGAAAGCTTCTTTCGGAAATGCTTAAAATGCCTACCGTCATTGTCAATACAGAGTTAAAATCTTTCCTGTGTCGACTAGACTGCAGCCTCCACTTCTGCTATGGAGATACTTTGGATGGCATTCCTAATATAGTCCACCATATTGTTTCTTGTTGTAGGTCGAGTCGCATATACTAAATCTTTTTACCTTAAATACTTTAAGTGATTTGAAATATATTTGTTGTTAGTTCAATTCGTCTTTTTGTTATTTCACTGAAGCAAGGTAGAACTCGTTTTAATCTTTTTGCCCAAACCGGGCCCTGCCCTGCCTCGCCCTAGCTTTAGCTAGTTTATTGCGAAGCTTATGTGATTATGAGAGTGACACTGAGGGTTTTAGTATTTTCTCTGTTATTCCTTTGTTAAGTTTTTTTGGTTTTCCTAAAATATTAAGATCAATTGACATTGGTGATAAAAAATTTCAACTTTATCGTTGTCACTTTTTCTCCCCTACAAAACGGCAAGGTTAATTTTACTATATGACGTTTCAGATTCAAGAGACCACCATCAACTTTCTTAATTTAAATGCGGACCTAGATTTTTTATTTCACTATTCAATGCCCTTCATAACTACCAAATAAACTGTGATATAAAAGTCATTTACTATTTGATTTTTTTAAGAAAACCAGCATTATTTGGAGAATTCCGAAACAATGCCATCTAGTGAACACTAACAAAGTCATCACCGTACAGTTTATGGCTCCACGAGTATAGCAAAAAACCACTTTTTTTTCAACACTAAGTTGAATACAATCGGTTCATCCAAAACAGAGATATCTACATTTGAAAGTAAAAAATGTTTGACCTTCCCCCACCACTTTATTTTTAAAAATAGACAAAAATGGTCTCAGGCAAAAAAGTGCGTAATTGGTTGAAGAATACAATGCTTATATTTTTAACATATCTCAATTATGGAACTTGGCATTTACACTTTTGTGTTGCCGTTACTCCCCCTAGCGGCCAAATTTCGAATTTGAAAATAATTTACAGCGATTTGTCTTGGCCTATTTATCTATAAATACTTTTTCTTTAGTTCTGTCATTAGCAGTTCCCGAGCTACAGCCGACGTCCTCTATTATTGAACCACCCTGTACAGTCACAATTTTAATACAAGGTGGATATGCTAAAACTGCACATGCAATTTTTTCCTTTTCAGCTTTATTTAGGATTTAAAATATGTGTGTGGAAGATAGATAAGCTCTATTCAATTCCAAATATGGACTTATCTCAAAAACAACAAAAAGTGGACATGCTATGTTTGTGTTTTAAACCATCGATGTACAGTGCGTCTAATGGGCTCTAGTTGTTGTGGCTCTGACGTGTCAATTTTCCTCCTATTGTACATATACAGCTCTCATTATGATGTTCTCGTTTTCTTTTTACTTTAAAATCTTAAGTTTTTCAGTTTTTCACTCACCATAAAATTATAATGGATGATGGATGATTTGTAATAAGGCAATGCTGCACTTTATCAATAGTTATGTTATTTTCAAAAGTGGCATCCCTTACGTTAATGTTATTCTCAACCAGGATATTTTTTTTTTAATTTCTGTTGGAAGTAGTTTTAAGGATTTTTATCTCCATTCGAAATCAAAGTAAACTATGTCTTGATTCTCGCTGAATTGTTTAATATAACCGTATCTAATCCTCTTATTTGGAACAGTCTCCATACTTGCTTTTACAATCACCTGTAATGCGACCCATTTTGTTAGTAATGGTTAATTTTGGCGCAGTATATGTTTCTTTTACCTATATAACGTATTGAAATTAAAGTTAACTTTTTTGTTAGGTTAACTATAAATTATATACTAAACGTTATTACTATGTAACGCTACTGACTAATCCTGTTAAATCACACATTGCATACAGGTTTAAAGGCGGTTTACACTTACTGGTCTATTGTTTATTTTTTCTATCTCGGATTAGATGAATTTATTTTCGTACCTCCCGAAGTAATAAGTTTAATATTGTGAAAGATTTTTCTAAATTGCGGTCAATGGAATGGAAAATTTTTGAGTTGGGTCGTATATGTCAACGTCTGAAGGGATGCTAAATAAGTTTATTCGACAATATTTATAGGGAAACAAAGATGGATTCTTGTAGTGAGAATATGAGGTAGTTTAGAGTTATTGATGAATATATTTTTGTGTTTAACAAATAAATACCTCAGGTACAGGGTTTTCCCCTATATTTTTCCACCCATCTAGAGAGTTTATTTGAATAGATACGGAAATGTCGTAAATATAAAAGTTGTTGGGTTTTTTATGAAGCTTTAGACTATTATATCACTAGTGCGAAAATATTATTGGAAATGTAAAATTTTGACAGGTTGTCAATATTCTTAAAGATCTTTTTTTTTCTAATTTCAAATATATATACCTTTAATATATTCTGTCAATTAGTTTTAGATATATAAGCGTTTAAACTTTATAGAAATGGTAAGGTAATTTACCCTAAAACATAGTGAGCCATGGTCAAGACAATTGCAATGATTGACGCCTTTTTGACGTTTACCGGTCAGAAGAAATTATTTACGAGCATTTTTAATATCTAATACATTGGACGATGGGTTATTTGGAAGAAGAGAAACTAGACATGATAGAATAATTTTATTTACATGGTAAAAATGCATCGATAGCTCGTAACGAATATCATAGACGGTTTCCAGATAGACCAACACCGACTTGTAGGACAATATTAAACATCGCTAAACAATTGAATGAAAGAAAAACACTAAAGCGAAAAGTTAGAATAGTGGAAAGAAACGCTGAAGAAGATTTAAATATTTTATTATATTTTGAAGGTAATTTTGAAACTTTTGTATTAAAATAATTTATTTATCTTATTTATTCTTGTTTTAGAAAATCCTGAGCGCTCAATTCCCGATGCAGCCACTTTTTTAACAAATCATGATATAAAATCCACTCAGTTCTAAAATATTATAAATATAAGCCATATAAGTTTTCACCTACTCTAGAATTAACCGATCAAAATAAAATAGACCGATTACACTTCTGCCAAGAAATAGAAAGACGTATTATGATGAACCAACTAAATCTGTCAAACATAATTTTCACTGACGAGGCAACATTTACCAGTGGAGGCATGTTTAACCGGAAATATAAGCATTTTTGGTCAAAAGAAAATCCGCGAGCTCTTCAGGCGGTCAAAATTCAGGGAAGAAGATCCCTACATATTTGGTGTGGCCTTCTTAATTATTGGACCTATATTTTCAAATGGGAATTTAACCGGACAAAGGTATTAGGAGTTATTAGAAAACGAAATCGAGGGGCATTTAGAACAACTACCCATTAATTCATATGATAATTTGATATGGCAACAAGATTGTGCCCCTCCTCATAATGTCCAGCCGGTCACCAATTTCTTAAATGACAGGTATTTATTTTGGATTGGAAGACATGGACCATTAAGGTGGCCTGCAAACAGTCTTGATCTCTCTCCATTGGACATATTTTTGTGGGGTTATCTGAAAAACAAGATATACTACAATAGGCCAAGAACCATCCAAGCTTTAGAACAAAATATAGTCCAAACAATCGACGATTTAAACTCCCAATCACCTCATTTTATCTACGCATCCATACACAGAAAATTTAGAAGAAATATTCAGAAATGCATTATAAACCAAGGAGGCTTTATAGAAAACCAAAACTTTGTTCTTTAAGCTAATATTATTATTTACCTACTTTATATTATTGATTTTTTATGGTATTGTTTCTTTCCACTATTCTAACTTTTCGCTTAAGTGTTTTTCTTTCATTCAATTGTTTAACGATGTTTAATATTATGCTACGAGTCGGTGTTGGTCCATCTGGAAACCGTTTATGATATTCGTTACGAGCTATCGATGGATTTTTACCATGTATATAAAATAATTCTATCATGTCGAGTTTCTCTTCTTCCGAATAACCCATCGTCCAACGTATTAGATATTAAAAATGCTCGTAAATACTTCTGACCGGTAAACGTCAAAAAGGCGTCGTTCATTGCAATTGTCTTGACTCACTATGTTTTAGCGCAAATTACCTTACCATTTCTTTAATGTTTAAACGCTTATATATCCAAAACTAATTAACATAAAATTGCGTTCTACTGATGAACTTGTGGCAGGTATTGTCAATACTAATTCACACAATTTCGACACTTCGGTGTAGGCATCTTCCAGCTCTTTTGTCTTTTAAAAATTGCATTAGTTCCATAGCGTTATTTTTTGCGCTAATGTCATTAGTTTCGTAAATCACTTTTAGTTCAGATCGCAGTAACACTCGGTCGAAGAACTGGCCATAATGAAGAAGAAGAGATTTAAACGCATCTTCTGGAAAAGTTTTTACTTTAAATGCATCAAAATTGCAGAGCTCGAGGAATTTAAAATCATTTAAACCGTTAAATCTATAGTTTATTTGTTGCTGAATTTGATCGACTATTTCATAAAAGAGGCGTCTGTATGATGTTTGAACATCTCCCACATTTTCTGTTGGAAGACGCTTGGCTTGTAGCTCTACATTTAACGTCATCATTTTCTCCCAAAATAGGTCAAAGTCATCTCTTTTTTGGCTTAACATGGACTTAAAATCATCCACTTTTTTAAGGCAAAAAGCAATATCATTTGTTTTAATTTGTAATATATTAAAAACATTGTGCGAGAATGGAAATATTTCTGGAAAAACTGCCTTCCATTATAGTTCCACCTAGTGGCAGCTACTTTGGGCAATCGTTTGTGGACAATGGAGTCCAAAGCTTGTGTACATTTTGTTGACTTGGAAAAAAAAGCAGCCATGACACGAAAAATACTTTACACTCTTTAATGTGACTGATGGACTGGGATAAAACTAAATTTAATTTATGAGCAAAACAATGGACAAACACAGCACTTGGGAAAGTTTCTCGAACTTTAGCTTGCAGACCCCCTAATTGTCCTGCCATCACTGCAGCTTCATCGTAACTTTGAGCAACTAATTTTTTCTCTCCATTAATTTCTTTAGTAACGTTATAAACTATGGTATATAATGCATCTGCTGTACGATTTTCGGACACATTCTTAAAACCTAAAAATCGCTCTTAAATACTTCCGTCTATTTTAACTTAGCGTATTACTATAGATAATTGGCTAAAATTAGTGATATCAGTTGTTTCGTCCAGAACAATAGCAATGAACCGCACCTCGCCAATCTCCTGCTTAATTGTTTTTGCAACAGCGGAAATTAAATCATTCTGGATTCGATTCGACGTAACGAGAAAAACGCTAGACTCCTCTATATGATTTTTTAAGCAATCCTCATATTTAGCCATTAAACTAAGTAAATCTTGAAAATTTTCTCTATTTACAGAAACTCTTGTTTCGTCATGACCTCTAAATCCCAATTCGTGCTGTCCGAGCAAACAAACAACATCGATAAGTCTTGTTAATATTTGCCTATTTTTATCGACTAGTTCATTGTGTTGGCGGTGACTAATTTCCAACTGTTTATTAAGGGCTTGTTCGATTCTGGTTTTGCCGAAGACTTTTTCTTTTATGACGGCCTGCAAATGCGCTTTGGACATAATGTGTCTTTTTACAGCTTTATGGAAATTGTTCAAATCGAAAAAACCAGTTTTATTAAAGAAGACCTTTTTCATTTTCAAAAAGTAAACATGGCCAACAAAATAATTTACTTATATTTTCACCCCTGTTAGCCATTTAAATTGTTCGTATTGATAAAATATAATAGTTTTTCATTTTTGTGGTTAAATTTTTCATAGGCGGCTTTGCCCTTCCTTTGGAAATTATTTGAAGCTTATCAGCAAAGTTTAATGTTGAAAATCCCTTTATTATTAAGATGACACACCACACATTCACACACACTCTTCTTACTAAATTCTCCAACATTTTCAACGTTTTTACCGACAGCTGAAGTTGACGGTATATGCATATCCACGTCCGTATTATTGCATTTCCATATCCGCCCCCACTTAAAGCACGCGAATGAAATGCAAAAATTGCAAACAGCCGGTGGTTCAATAACCTCTGACTCGATTCACAGGAAATCAAGCATACAGGACTTGGCTGCAGAGAAGCTAGCGGCCCGCATAGCTTCTGATCTGATACTATTGCTCGGTCGGAGTCAAGGCCGCATTTATTATGGGCTTGATAATTAAGATAATATTTTAGCATTTTTAATATAAGCTAAATTAATGGTTTCCTATTTCAAACATTACATTTTAGAAGATGTTTTTTGTAATTTTTTTTTGAGGAAACACTGCTTCCCTTGCTTCCCTGGACTGCACGCCCCTGATTCCATGTGACTCGTGCTATCCACCATGCTGCTGGCCGCTGTCGGAGTGCCGCGAATCGCTCCTGTAATTGATAAGCAAGCCTGTCTCTGCATTCCACTCAGTTTGGCTTGGACAACACTTTATTATTCCTTGCTCCACCAGGCTATAGAACCACAGGCTATCATTGGTCTTATGACCGTTAGGTACAGCCTGTAACTGTTTTGGTCTCATACCCCATAACCTCCCGCAGATTTCATGGCAGGTCCACAGGGATAGTTTAGTTTTCTGACTTATTTTATTCAGATGAGCATTCCAGTAATTGCATTATAGAGTGATTCAGAAAGGGCATTGTTAAATGCTTCCTCGATATCTAAGAATGCAGCGACTGCAATCCATTTGCTTCTCAAAAAGTTGTTTATGCTGTCAACAAGATTGTTGAGAGCTAGTTCTGTTGATTTGCCCGTTTGGTAAGATTACTGATGATCACTCGGCGGATGTCGCCTAAGAGCTACGTCCCTGATGTGTTCATCGAGTATCTTCTCCAGACTTTTGAAGGGAGGTTAGACTTATCGGTCTAAGTGAACTGAAATTCACTAACGAAACAATATTGCTGCAAAAAACGGTTCATTTTATGACTAAAATATTTGCATTAAAGATATGCGTTCTTTATCATTAATTAATTTTCGTAATTGCAACAAACATAAATTACTATTTGCCTATAGAAACATCACTGCTAAATCAATTTGTTTTAAAAATAATGAAACTTGTTTTGTAAGCAAATTAGTTTTGA